>JAKSZT010053928.1:52848736-52895203 GCA_026826555.1 Tolypeutes matacus | reverse complement strand
TTTTTTTTTTTCCCAAAAAAAAAAAAAAAAAAAAAAAATAGCCTACTGTGCAGAAACAGAAATGCCAATTGTCAAATTTGTTTGTAGGAATAAGGGGCATCTAAAGCCAAAAACTTCTTCAAAAAGAAGAATGAAGTTGGAAGAATCACACTTCCTGGTTTTGAAGCAGATTACAAAACTACAGTCATCAAAACAGGATGGTATTAGCATAAAGAAGGATGTACTGACCAATGGAATCAAATTGAGATTTCAGAAATAGACTGTCAGATCTATGGTCAGCTGCTGATTGACAAGGTTGCCAAGTTCACTCAACCAGGACTTTTTGTTTATGAAAGAAGAAAAGGAAAGGGGAAATGTATCCTGGCACAGCTTTTATAAATATCTGTTTTTAATTTGATGTTTGGTGGTAGTAAGCCTAGGTTGCTGACAGTTACCTGGGTTCTGAACTGGGCTGTGCATGGGAAACAAAGTAGCTACGGGAGCAGTTGACCTCCCTTGGGAGGGATGAGGTTTAATGTCCTACCTCTGTAGGCCCTCAGATTCTCTCCTGAAGGCCCCACTGCTACTGTGCCTGTCTTAAGTTGTTCCTTCCCTGAGGAATCTTACCCATCTCTGGCTAACCAGCAATCCTCTGTGGCCAAACAGGGACTGTCAATGTTTCCATGGCCTCCCTGCCCAGCACATGCCTTGGGAATCCCAAATTCACTGGTGCAGCCCCTGCACAGGTTATAAGTTTCAGAAAACCCAGGTTTACTAGCACCTAGAAGGCTTTTACAGCTTAAGGAGACACAAGCAATCCCAAGTATGTGATGTGTGAAGGATAATCCCAGAATATGGTAAAACTAGAAAAGCAAGTGAGAAGGAAGGAAAGGAGACTTACAGCTGAAGCTGGAAGATATAAGGCTTAAAAGTTTATTCTAGGAAAAAAATGATTTATTATGAGCATGAATCAAATTTTTGTTAGCTTGCAGAGCTGATCAGAGCATTTACTAAAATTGAACAACTAGTTTAATAATATTTATGAAAAAGTAATTCAAAGGTGTTTTAATCAAAGGGCTTTTAAGTCTTCTCCCTTGCTGTGTTTTAGCTCTTAATCTTTGGATGTGGGAGAGAGAGATGAAGCAGCGACTAAGGAGATGAATTTTTGTTCAGAGTGACAAACTTGAGAGAGGTCTTGATGAATTAACCTAAAGATTAATAATAAAACAAGAAGTATGATTATTCCAATAAGAGATATTAATCAGATTCTTATGCTTAGGCCATGAAACCAATTAGACGGATTTAACCATTGTAGATTACCATTGAGTATTTGAAACACGTTTTGCTGAGCAAGAAGTTGTATTTGAAATAGTTGATGTTCTAGACATTGCTGGAGAGCAAGCACTTCTCCCTGTACATGGGAAGAAAAAGCCCCTTGTGAGTAGGTTCTCACTTGTTCCTAGGAAAGCTAAGAACTGTTCCAAGGTAAGGGGGTGACACAGATTTTTACAAGTTCCCAATGACAATGCAAATCTTGTCTGGTAAGTAGAGCTTGTTTTTCACCTATCCAAAGAATAGATGCTTCTAATGCATCAAATCTGGTAAGAATATTATTATCTATATGAGTTTGAGTTAAAAGTTCATTGGTCACAAATTGATTAACAACATGAGCAGTTTGGACTGATCCTGTAAGTGCGACTGCCTCCGTGGTGGCAGTGACAGCTATGATAATGGCTGATGTAATGAAAATAATGAGTGTACCAGTAAGCAAGAGGGCCTTGTTAAGTTGAGCTATCCCTAAAGAGCCTTCCCAGAGGCGAGATAAGTTAACTGGGAGCCATACTTGTGCTTGCTTTTTAAGCAGGAATGTAGAAGTAATATTGAGTTTGGTTATATTTTCATGGGATACACAGGAAACAAAATAAGCTCCTGGGGGCAGAGTAAGATTGAAGATATTATTAACAAAGCTGACATTGGTAAAAAGGGTTAGAAGTAACATAAAAGGATGAGAGGTACAAATCATAACAGAGTCTATGAGGTTATGGGACAAATTTAAGCTGAAAATATTATTATTATGTGAATAATCTCCATGCGAGATGATACAGTTAAAAAAAGGCAATCCAAGGTGCCAGGTTTGAAAATGCTATGGACTGAAGAGAGATTTTGATGTATTGGTAATTTGCATATGAAGGATAGGGCCAGAAAGACTTCTATCAGCCCAAAAGATGCTATGATTAGAGGGGTTGAAGAAATTAATAGTATGATTGTTGCTAGATAAGTGTCCTTGAGGGCCCCAGTTGAAAATAGTGAGATTATATAATAAAGAAGTATAACGAGGATGGAGGGTTTGACAGGGGTGCCAAACGACATTAAGAGAGTCGGAGTTCCAATGAAAGTTTTGGCGACAGTGGTCGACAAGGAGGAAGGTTGCAATTGAGAGGAGAGAATGAAGAGTTAATTGAGATGGCTTTAATAAAGTTGAAGTTGGCAGCTTGAGAAATAAACTTTGGTTGATAGTGTAAATAATAGTGAGGTAAGATTTGAGGGCATAAGTTATGAGAGGTGGATGAAAAGCATGAGGGGGGTAAATTGGACAGAAACAAAATTGTATGATTAATGGGTAGCCAATCAGCTCCCTCTGTAAGGGATCCAGTTTCCCCCAGTACAGGCAGTATCATTGGTAGAGAGTGGGGGTTCTGGATCCCGCCATGTGACTAGAGTAAAGATGGGGGGATTTAAGATGTGAGTCCAGTAGTGATGTACATTAGGTGAAGTTAATGGGATTTATTTTAGTAAGAAGAAAAGAAGAAGGACATTTAGTACCTATGTAAAATTTGGTGCTATAACACCCAAATATGCAAGGAACATATTTTCAGGGGAGGGTGGTACCCTAGTGCGAGAGAGCACCTCAGTAGTCTTTTGGTCTAATTGTTTAAGACTTTCCCAAGTTACTCCCTGAGTTTGGATAAAATTATGGCATGGGTGCTTCAGAGAGTTCTTTTGTTCCTCCATTATCATCTTCTCCATCTGTGGTATTGGGTTGAAAGGGTGCTCCTTCCAGCTCATGGTATAGCTTCACGTTCTTTGCTGGCAGCCACTGGGGGCCTGTTGGAGTAAGCACACATGCATACCTTTGCCCCCACATTATAAGGTCACAGGGTCCCTTCCAAGATCCACCTCCTAATATTTCCTTGTACAGAATTTTTGCTCATGCTTTATGACTCTCCTGATGAGGGGAGAAATGTTTCTCAGCTGCTGAGAGGCTGTCTTTATCACAATTTTAAAAATTTTAATTATATAGTGCTAGGGCTATTGCATTTCTAGGAGAGGTATCCATACTCCCCTTTTTTTGTTTATTGTTTTAGATGATATGACATATTTTAAATTTTTTTAGGCTGAGTTAATTGGACTTTATTAGGGGTTATTTGGAGACTAGTTTGAGTAAGAGAATTTTGGGGATGTTTATAAAGTTGTGTTAAAAGTGTTTCTGAGGGGACTGTAATAAGGATATTATCCATGTGGAGGTAAATACATGCTTGTGGGAAGGTAGAACGAGTAGGGTGTAAAGCCTGAAAGACATAATATTGACACATGGTGGGGCTATTGAGCATTCCTGTGGCAGGATTTTCCACTCATATTTAGTTAGTGAACTTCTGTTAATAATTAAAAGAATACAAAGTAAGTGAAGGATTATTTATAAACAGGGGTTTAACTGCTATACCTCAATCTCTTACAATATGTATACATACATTTACATGTTTACTAAACTGGGGCCACACTGATATACTTGGCCCACTTTTGGCCAGAGTCCCAGATGGATATAAGATAAATGTTGATATACATATTTAGTTTAAAAAGTCTATACTGTCAAATAGAGTGAGAAACAAGAATAACATAATTAATTAAAAGATTAAATCAATATTGAACAGAGTTACAGAATGACAGATAAATAGAGCAGTTTTATACATAAACTTACTAACATCTAGCTTTTGGCTGGGAAGTTTTGAATTAGCAGCTGATACTAGAATTTTGATTGAAAATACTTGTGCAGAGCCCTTTTTCCTAGGGTAGAACTTTAAGTGCTTTGACTAGGGACTCTCTTTTTCACTGTGTTCATGATTAATGAACTTGATGCTATAGATGCCAACTTGTGAGCATTATATTAATTCCCGAGGAAGTAACCAGCCTCCTCATGAAGGAACACAACACTCCCTGGACAGTACATTCTCAGGTTTATGCATCAGTCCCTGGGAAAGTGGCCAGTTTTCCCAGGGAGGGACACAACACTTTCTGGAATGTACTTTACCTACTTTAATTTGTTACAAAACATCCCTGATGTGCCTACTATTCTAGTTCCCATTATTTTTCCTGAAATATAAAAAGTGTTAAATAGCAAGGCATTGGTTTATTGATTAACAAAGTTTTCTGTACAATGTTTTACTTTTAGGGTTGAATAATATTTACTAAATTTTTTCTAAAACATTCGGTTTTAGGATTGTTTAAACTCAAAAGAAGAGATTTACATCTACATTTAATAATATACATTTATGTGTAACTTACAAGTTATTAAATTACTTAAGTATGCAATGTATTGTATTAAAGTTTTGATTAGTATTTAAGTATTTATACATAATTCATCGCTACAGTAGATTATATAACAACAAACAATAATAAGACTTTTAACTGGCAGACATCCAATGAATAAACTTTTATTTCCTATGCATTTAAAGATTCCTAATCAGTGAGGTTAAATGGGTTAGTAGCATGATCAAAATGACTTCATTTCCTCTATTATGTATAGTTTGAGGCATAGGCAACAAGAAATTATTATTTCTTTTTTGGGCTGTGTGGCAGCATATTAACTTGTAATATTCATACCTGGATTGGTTCTGCTGTTAACATTATAATTGGAACTGGGGCTGAGACTCACAGTATTGAATTTAAACTTAGTTTATTGTTGGCTTTTTTACAGGAAGGGGAATGTGGGCTGGCTTGACTTGTTTAAGGAGATACTAAAGAAAGTTTTAGCAAGTTTCAAAACAAAGTGATAGTGACATAACTGGATATCATTTTTTGCTGTTATGCACTACTTCTGGCAGCTCCTAATGGCTGCTCTCTTTTTGCAGCTATAGAGCTGCTTTTTCAACAGAGGTGGGGAAAATTAGATGAATATGAGTTAAAGCATCCGCCTCTTGATTTTTAGGTGGAGAGGTTGTTATTGTGACATACAAACATTGTTAATTTTTAGGAATTTTATACACTTTTTAAATATTCAGATGAATCTTTTATTTGTACAACTTTAATTAACAGAGGGTTAAAATTTTCCTTTTAATTTTATAAACAATTTTAAACACTTTCTATTTAAACTCTCACATATTAAACAAAGAACTATTTTATTACTTTATTTTTTTCAAGGTGAAAGAACAAATCTTTTGCACTAATTTGAAATAAAAAGCTACTTTACAGGATTTGACATTGAGAAAGTAGGTTTGAACATTATGTTTTTTTTAACGTGATAAGACTAATTTCTTTAAAGAAGCGATAAAGTACAAGAAGTTATTTTGATAAAAGAGACTTTCTTTTTTGTATACTGATTATTCAGGAGAAAAACTCTTCGTAAACTTTTACTAAAACAGACTAATGACTTAAGAAACATTGAGAAAGAAAAAAATTTTTAACTTTGTATTATTATACTATTTGATACTAAAGCTTTTTAAAAAACCTTTAAGATAGACCTATCAAATTTTATTTAACTTTGACCACAAAATTCCTTTTCCATGCACCTTCTGCACTTTTTGTATTCATTCAGGTTTTGTCCCACATTTTACTCTTTTTTAATAACGAGTCATTTTATCTTAGGACAAAATTATTTTCTTTTTCTTTAATAATAAAAACACATTTTATATACCTTCTGTACTTAAGTTACCAAAATGATTTTGAAAACTGTTTCCAAGCAAATCTCTTACAACATATAATTACCATCAACACTAAACAAACTTGTCAGAATAATGATTTAATTTGGTTATAACTATGTTTATCATTTCAAATTAGTATCCACATTTATTTATTAATATAGGTGCTTATTTAATTTTGGGCCATTTGAATAGATTGCTTTTAATAATTTTCATTTATCAATTTAATATCACCATCTGGAGGTATCAAAATATACACTGACACTGAACAAACAAACAAACACAAAACGAGTTACAACACATCAATAGAAACATACATCTTTGATTTTACTGCTTTTGAGAATTTTTCTGGAAACTGTGTTGCCAAGTTTTCCTACTCTTCAGTGGTTTAATTTTATTAGCCCCCATCAGTCCACAGTCTTATTATCATGTAGGCCATGGCTAAGGTTTGAGCTTTGCAGAGTTGCTCCAGGAATGTTTTCCTCATCTTAGTTTATAACTCCAGGCAGAATAGTGATGCCCCTGAAACTTATGCTAGATCTTCCCAATATTAACCCTGCTAAATCTTCTGGAAAAGGCCCTTTCACTCCTGAATTGGCTAGATAGACTTTATTTTGTTTCTTAAGTATTAATTCTTCGGTAGTGACAAGGTCCAGGCCAGCACTTCCCTGGGTGGCGGCACATAGGTCTGCCACAGATTAGAAAGCTATGGGACAGAGCCGAGTGGCTCTGTTTTGATTGGATATGATTGAACAATGCCCTATGAAAGGATTTCAGTGCATCGGAGGGAATGCCCCATTGCCTGTTTCCTGGTAGTGGATTTCCTTTCTTATCAAATTTAGATCTACATTTATTTGCCCAATGCTTTCCCTTATGGCACTGGCACTGTGGGCAGTCTTTAGTGGGTAGGGTGTTTGGTTTAGCTTGGCTCTTTTGTGAGCCTCCTGCATTATGAGGGCAATCTTTAGCATAATGACCTGGTTCTCCACATACAAAACCTTTTCCGGAGGCAGAAGAGCCATGGCTAAGGTTTGAGCTTTAAAGGTTTCAGTGCCTATATTTTGACAAGCTTTAACATAAACTCCCACTGAGCTGTTTTCTTTTCTCAAAGGAGCAATGACCCTCTGACAATCTTCATTGGCATTTTCATAAGCTAACTGTAAAAATCATGCTTCAGCGGCATCAGAATTATCAACTACTTGCAATTTATTAATGAAATCAACGTATGGCTTTGTAGCCCCTTGCCTAATAGTTGCAAAAGATTTTGGGGCGTGAGAGGTATCTGGCATTTTTGACCATGCACAGCTGAAAAATTTGTTCAAAAGCTTGCTGATTATTCATATTAATTTGTTGTTGCAAATTAAGGCATGGACCTGATCCTGTTAACGTATCATATCCTATTTGCACCCCATTTTGGAGATTATTCATAGTCAGGACAGTGCAACGCTCATTGTAGTCCATGATCCATACACTGAATTGCACAGGGGTGACAATGGTAAGGACTACCTGTTTCCAATCTCATGCCATCATCATGTAACCAAGTCCTACATTTCCCATTAATGCAGTGGCAAAAGGACCATGTAGTCCATTTTCCTTGACGCTACAACGCAATTCCCTTTAGATTTCATAAGGTAAAGGGCTGTAGCGACTTTGATTTTGTACTACTACCGTAGGAAAAGCCGCCATTTCATCATCATGTTTTAATGCCTCTTTCATGCATAACTGCATGCTTGACTCTAGAAATTGTGGCGAAGGAGGAGGAGGCAGCTCCTCTGAGATATCTAGGCATCCCCCCAGCCACTGGAATAGGAGCCAGCGGTGGGGATGGAGCAGCCGCATGTTTTTCACTTTACATTTAGCAGCTTTAAGCAATTGCTGTAACAATTTTGATTGGATCTTCTGTTTAGGGGTTAATGTATTCCCCATTTTACTCTAAAAGACAGTTTTTTGCAACAAACTAATAATATGTGGGACTACTGCATACACTAGTGGTGGGACTACTGCATACAGTAGTGGTGTTACTTACCTTGGTGGACCGATTGACCTCTGGGGCGTAAATGTCCTGTAAGAGGATGATTAGGTGTGGACTACATTTCTTCACCAAGGTGCTCCCAGGGGCAGTCCCCAAAACTACTTGCAGCAGTAATCTGCCCTGCAAAGTCTTGCTGGGATCTGTCCAACAGAGCCCACAATGGCGTCGGATCATGTCGGGGTCACCAATTGCCACGGGAGTGAAATGAAAACACTCTGAAGCTTAGTATACAAAATACTCATTTATTGTTCTGCTCCTGTATATATACAGTCCAGCCACTAGGCAAGACGTGCTCAAGGACAGGCTGTACGTGTAGGGGCTCAGAAAGTTCCGGGCTGTGCAGGAGATATTGGCCAATCAGAAAGCTCTAACAGTGTAGAGTAAGAAAGTTCTTATTGCATTCAGCAGGAGCCAATAACAGCAGCTATTTCCCATGCAGCAGTATAATGCTTGCGCAGCAAAGCAGGTTTTAACTGTTTCAAAGATATTTTAACCAAAGCGTTCCCACAGTCATTATTCTGAAGTGTATATATTTTATTACTGAGCAAGGGAAAGACCACCCAGCATAGATCTCATGTCAGAGATATCTGACGATTTAAGAACTGATCAATGCTTACATCTGATCCTCACTAGAACATGATTTCCCAGAGCAAGTATCCTAGTTCATTAGTAATTTTCCTATGATAGGATGTGCAATAATGTCTAATAGATCCAGTCCAGAATTATGTATTGCATTGAATTGTCACTGTCTCTTTTTACATTTTTTAGTAAAAGGCATACATACAAGACATATATAGAGAGACAAATATACAACATAAATTTTCCCATCTCGGTCAGTTTCAAGCATATCATTCAGTGGGATTAATCACATTCACAATATTCTGCTACCCTCACCAACATGCATTACAGGAACTTTCCCATTATCCCAAACAGAAACCCTACACCCAACATAAAGATGAAAAATGAGGTCAAAGGAATGGGAGATATACTGGCTTCATCAGCTTAGCAAACTAAAATAACATAAAATAGAATACCGTTCAGCTGTAAAATGGAATGGATTCTGATGCATGCTGCAACATGGCTTAACCTTGAAGACACCAAGTACAGTGAAATAAACCAGATGCAAAATGATAAATGTTTGATTTTGCTTATGTGAAATACCTAGAAGAACCAAACTTCTTAGAGACAGATGGTAGTGTTTAGATTACCAAGGACAGGGGTGGGTTGGGAAGAAGTAAATATAGTTTAGTGGTATGTAGTTTGTTTGAGGACATGAAAAATAAGGAACAATGTCAGTGGTGGTAGCAGATCACTGAGAATATAATTAATATTATTCAATTAAACACTTGAATGTGGTTAAATAGGAAATTCTGTCCTCCAGATCGGTTACTGCAAAAAAAAATTTTTTTTTAAAAGAGATATGGAAGTGGAATGAGGGATGGACTAATGGACAAGGAGATGCTCCACCTAAATCCCCTTTAAGAGAAGGATTTCTTGCCCATATCCTCAGTGTGCTATCCTTTAGCTGCTGGGATATTTGGGGATTGCCTCACTTGCAGAGATCCACATGCCACAAGGTCACACCCTCCGCAGGGTGGCTGACATCGAATGAATAGGGGAAGGCATTTACTCCTGGTCATTCTGGTTCAGTGTAAGACAGATAGAATGGGCCATAGTTCCAGAGATCTCTGTGTGGCTGGATAAAGTTACAAGGCTGCACTTTAACTTGGATGAGCCTATCTCTGTACATGTATCCTTAACATGGACAGCTTTGGTATGGAAATTTTCAACATGCCACTCTGGAAGCCTCAAAAATAAGTAGCAGTGGCAGGGAGCTGGTAGTTACCTAATTCATTGATGTATAAGAAACATTCTTGTATCCAAATGCCAATGGGATTTTAAGACTGAGAGTGGGTCTGTGCTTTGAAATCATGAAAGCACTAGCCACATGTGACTATTAAATTTACATTAAAGTTAATTTAAAATGAACTAAAACTAAACATTTAGTTCCTCAGTAGCAGAACTCAACCTACCATCAACATTGCTGAATTTCTTTGGATTTATTGGATGTTGAACATCAAGGAAGTTTGGGTTTTGATATATAATCTGAGATGGCAGACTTAACATTTATAGCATTAATTGGCAGACATGTTTGAGTATAATAATATCTTCACATGGAAGCCATTTTTTGTTTTTCCATAGGTGGTCTTTACTTTCTGTCTATGTATTGCTACAATTTAAAAGGAAGAAGAGAAACATATTTCTTTTTAACTATTTCCATAGCACCTGGGCCAGTGCCTGCCCATTATGGTGCCAGAATTTGAGAGGACCAAATAATAACACGTCTGTTGCCCAGTGCATATGGAACTAAAAGGAAAGAAAGTGAATATGAGGCACCAGATTTTTATTGACAGAGATGTTGGAGAACATAATTTTGATGTGTGGGAAACAAAAACATCAAACCACAGCACAAAGCAGATCTGTCCACAGAAACTAGGAAGGATTGGGCAACCATAGACTGGACTCTGCATGGCAAGAAATGCTTTTAAATGTTAGATATCAAGGAAGTAGAATGCCTGCTTCCTGGTCACTGAAAGAGAGATCTGGAGGGAAATCCTAAGCAGAGCATTCACCCACCCTAAAGGGACCAAGGGCTTAAGTCACTATTCCTACGCTGGTGAGAATTTGTACAATTTTTTCTTTGGATAACATATACATGAATGAAGGGATAAATGAATGATTTTGAAGCAATAAAAACTTTCTTATTTGCCTCAAAGTTTGACTGTATAAGTATATTGTTTGTCAAACTTTTAGAATTCATCTTCTAACATAGTTTGTAAGGACTCCATATTGGAGCTTGCTGTGAAATGATGCTGCACTGACTCCCTTCCCATAGGAGTCACTGAATCAGATGTGGGAGGAGCTACCCCAATTATATTCCTTAAAAAGGTGCCTGGTGGTCTTGTGAGATTGGTGTGTCTCAGGTATGCCAGCACACTCCTGCCCAGGGGAAGCTAAGGAGAGTTATTACTTTCCTTTAACACATTTCTCCCACCACTCACTTAGAGGTATGCTTGAGCTGGCATGTACAGCTAGAAAGAGCTAATAATTAGACGTTCAGGATACGTGTGAGAGAGTTAATAAAACTAGGTCCTTATACATTAGAAAAGGTTTCCGGATGAACAGTGTAAGGAAGGTTGGTCCAGGTATTTCTATTCTCAATTACACAGATAATAATCTTGGGAAAAGGAAGGGAAATTCCAAATGTCATAGTCTTATCGCAAACAAAGAAATGATGAAAGGTGACCTCTATCATCACGACATCCCAAGTAAAGTTTCTCTTCGGAGAAAACAAAATAAAACGGCAAATCCCACTTCCTGGGAACTCTGGAGAAGGATAAAAACTAGAGAAAGGCTAAAAAAGCTTAACAAGAGTAGGAAAAAAAAACAGCAAAAAAGAAGGTAAGAGATCTGCTACTTGGATCTGCCTCTGGAACCCTCTCCCTCACTCAGTTCCAAGTGGCTGATGTGACCAGCAGTCGCACTTCAACTAGGGCAGCTCCCGCCATGGTTGCAAACCACAGAGCCACTCACAGCGGCGACACAGGACCTAATGAGCACTCATGCACAAGGACCCAAGGCCACAAAATAACCAGGTTACAGCCCAACAGTTAGTGAGCAGTAACAGCAAGTGATGCACAAAACTAATCTTGTCTCTAATTTCTGATACTCATAAATGAGAAAATGGACTTTTTAAAACACTGATGCCAATTAGCTCTCTGGGAAAGGATACACTAATGTGGGAGTTACCAAAGGTAGAAATGCCTCAGAGAAAAATTGGAAAACGTAACCACTGTAAGGCAGGGTGGGACCCAGGCCTGAAAGTTGTAATGACAAGGTGGCACTGAGCTTGGAAGAACAGCTGAACAAATCTTAAGCACAGGGAAGGCAAACTTGCACAAAAACAAACCAGACAGCCAAGGACTCCCGGAGAAGGAATAGAAGAAAGGAAATCTCCAGGAAGTGAAATAGTTGCACATAAAAGGGCAAGCTGAAAAGTTGCACAGAATTGTCCAGGGCAAGAAGTTGGCTCAGAAGACGTAGAAAAATCTGAACAGCTACATACAGCCTGCTCTAAAGGTTTAGTATAAACTAGATCAAGTGTTAAAGAAGAGCCCTGACACAGAGCCAATAACAATAAAATCCTAGTCAGGAGGGAGAAACGTACTTTCAGAGTTAGTATATCAAAACAATCAAATGCCCACAGATAAGGAAAAGATAACAAGGTATACTAAGTAACAGAAAGATATACCTCATCCAAGGCAACAAATTAAAATTTCAGAGGAAACACAGACTGGAACAATTAATCAAGTTCAAACAAATCTCTCAAATCAATTCAAGGAGTTAAAGGATAGAAACAGTGGAATCAGAGCTAAAGTATATTAAGAAAACAATAAATGAACAGAATTACAAGCATAAAATGGAACATAATAGAACATGGGAATGAAGAACACAATAATGAAGATTAAAAATATGCTAGAGGAAAAAAGACAATCCAAGATGGCATTGGAGTAGCTCAGGCAGGGTGCAGCTCCCTTGCCAAATAGGTGAGAAGGCATAAAGATAGTCTGAGGGAGCCACTTTGGAGACCCCTGCAGACCAGGAAAGTCCTGCACACATTGACCAGGAGGGACTAGGGACAAAGAAATGGAGAGGCCAAAGGGAAAAGGATGAGTTGATATCCCTGTGGCTGTGATCACCACACATCCTCCACCCCAGAGGAAAAACCTGTGGCTGAGCAGCCAACAGAGATGGGAGGAACAGAAGAGTACAAACAGGGGGTATTTATTGGTCAGTGGAAATGATTTTCATTACCTTACAGTGATGAACATAGGACATGGTAAATATCATCAAAATTTATAAAAGTGTACAGTCTAGAGGGTACTGCACTCTTTTATTCCTGTTACTCTACACTGCTTGTATGAGTTAAATATTCATTTTCCAAGGTCTTATATGGTTTCTCTTCTAACTTTTACTATTATTATTACTATTATCCTTTTTCTTTTCTTACCTCTTTTGCTGTCTCTGCCCCTAAACCTTTTCCTTCCAGGGACATAGACAACAGCTAGGAAATAGAATAAGAGGAACAAAGTGTCAAAGAGAAAACTTAACCCACACACATAAATAGCAACTAAATAAAACTCAAGAGTAGAGAAAGAAGCTAATCAACTGAATAAACCCATGAATATAAAAAGAAGACCAGACAGCAACAAACAATTACAAACCATTCTAAAAAATAGGAAGATGTGGCCCAGCCCAATGAACAAACCAAAAATTACCAGGGAGAGATGCAGAACATTGAGCAACTAATCAAAGCCATCCAATAAATATCATGGACCACCTTAATGAAGTGAAGGAAGAGATTAGGGCTATTTAGAAGAAACTGGGAGAACATACTGACAAAATTTTAAACATACATAAAAAGATAATGGGTAGCATGGTGATGAATGGCACAATCTAAAAAATAAAAAATACACTGGAAGCACATAACAGCAGATTTGAACAGGCAAAGGGAAGAATTAGTGATGTGGAAGACAGTACATCTGAAATTAAACACATAGTAGAACAGATAGATAAAATGAAAGAAACAATCCAGCAGGGACTTAGAGATTTGAATGACAACACAAAATGCACAAACATATGCATTATAGCCATCCCAGAGGGAGACGAGATGGGAAAGGAGACAGAAGGAGTGTTGGAAGATATAATGCCTGAAAACTTCCCAACCCTATTGAGGGAGACAGATGTACATGCCTAGGAAATGCAGCACACCCCAAACAGTATAAATCTCAACAAGCCTACTCCAAATCATATATTTGTCAAAATGTCCAATGCTCAAGGCAAAGAGAAAATGCTGAAGGAAGCAAGAGAAAAGAGAATCATCACATACAAGGGAAACTCAACAAGATTATGTGCTGATTTCTCATCTGAAACCATGGAGGCAAAAAAGCAGTTGTATGACATGGTTAATGTACTAAAAGAAAAAAACCTTCAGGCCAAGAATTGTCTATCCAGTGAAGGTGGCATTCAAAATTGATGTAGAGTTCAAAATAGTCACAGAAAAACAGAAATTAAGAGAGTATGCCCAAAAGAAACCTGTCCTTCAAGAAATACTAAAGGGAGTTCTTCAGGTTGAAAGAAAAAAAAAACAGGAGAGGGAGAGTTGGAGGAGAGTGTAAGAACAACTAAAAAGACAATAAGAGACATAAAAACAACATATGACATACATAAACCCAAAGAACATATGACTAATGTAAGTAATTTCTTGAGAGTAATAACACTGAATGTTAATGGATTAAACTCACCTGTCAAGAGACATAGATTGGCAGAATGGATAAGGAAATATGAGCCAACTATATGTTCTGTACAAGAAACCCACCTTAGACCCAGGGACAAAAGGAGGCTGAAGTTGAATGGCTGGAAAACAATATTACATGCAAACAATAACCAAAAAATGGCAGGAGTTTCTATACTAATATCTGACAAAATAGACTTTAAATGCAAAACCATTTTAAGAGACAAAGACAGACACTATATATTAGTATAAGGAGTAATCATTCAAGAAGAAAGAATAATCATAAACATTTATGAACCTAACCAAGTTGCCTCAAAGCACATGAGGCAAACACTGGAAAAACTAAATGGAGAAACAGCTGCCTCTACAATTATACTGGGGGACTTTAATACACCATTATCATGATTAGACAGAACATCTTAACAGAGAATCAATAAAGAAACAAAACCAAAACCAAAAGCTGGTTCTTCGAGAAGATCAATAAAACTGACAAAGCCTTAACCAGACTAAGAAAGAAAAATAAAAAGGAGATGCAAGTACATAAAATAAGAATGAGGAAAGGGATATCACACTGACCCCACAGAAATAAAGAGTAACTTAGAGGATACTTTGAAAAATTTTATGCCAACAAAAAGGATAATTTACTGGAAGTGATCAAATTCCTAGAAACTCACAAGCAGCCTACATTGACAAAAGAAGAATCTGATGAACTCAACAGACCAATCACAAGTAAAGAGGCAGAATCATCAAAAACCTCCCAACTAAGAAGAGCCCAGGACCATACTGCTTCACAGGTGACTTCTACCAAACATTCCAGAAAGAACTAACACCAATCCTGCTTAAGCTCTTCCAAAAAAATAGAAATAGAATGAACATTGCCTAACTCATTCTATGATGCCAACATTATTCTAACACCAAATCCAAAGATGCTACAAGAAAGGAAAATTACAGACCAGTCTCTCTAATGAAACTAGACTCTAAAATCCTCAACAAAATACTTGCTAATCATATTCCACAACACATCAAACTAATTTTACACCATGACCAAGTGTGTTTCACCCCTGGTATGCAAGGATGGCTCAACATAAGAAAATCAATCAATGTAATATATTACATAAACAAAATGGAAAAAAAACAACAAAACCACATGATCATCTCTATAGATGCAGCAAAAGCATTTGAAAAAATACAGCACCCTTTTCTGTTATAAACACTGCAAAAGATAGGAATAGAATGAATCTCTGACCATGATAAGGGAGTAAATGAAAAACGCACAGCTAACATCATAATCATTGGTGACATCCCAAAGCTTTCCCTCTAAGATTGGGAACAGGACGAGGGTGCCCACTATCACCACTGCTATTTAACATTGCCTTAGAAGTACTCACTTGAGCACTGAGGCAAGAAAAAGGTATAAAAGGCATCCAAATTGGAAAGGAAGAAGTAAAAATTTCATTATTTGCAGATGCCATGATCCTATACTTAGAAAGCCCTGAGAAATCTACAACAAAGTTTCTAGAACTTATAAATGAGTTCAGTAAAGTCACAGGTTATAAGATCAATGCACAAAAATCAGTACCATATCTGTACATCAATAATGAGCAATCTGAGGAGGAAATCAAGAAAAAAATACCATTTACAATAGTAAATTAAAAAAACCCAAATATCTAGGAATAAATTAGACTAAAGATGTAAATGACTTATACACAGGAAACTACCCAGCACTGTTAAAGGAAATGAAAGAAGACTTAAATAAATGGAAAAATATCCTCTCTTCATGGATAGGAACTCTAAACATCATTAAGATCTCTATCCTACCCAAACTAGTCTACAGATTTAAAGCAATCCCAATAAAAATCAACACAGCACTTTTTACTGAATTGGTAAAACTAACTATGAAGTTTATTTGGAAGGGCAAGAAGACCCAAATAGCCAAAGACATATTGAAAAAGAAAAAAAGAAATTGGAGGTATCACAGTACCTGACTTTAAAACATACTACAAAGCTACAGTGGTCAAAACTGCATGGTATTGGCACAAGGATAGGCATACCAACTAATGGAACCGAACTGAGAGTCTGATATAGATCCTCTCATATACAATCATCTGATATTTGAGAAAGCTACCAGGCCCACTCAACTAGGAGAGAATGGCTTGTTCAAAAAATGGTGCTTGGAGAACTGGACATCCATATCCAAAAGAATGAGAGAGGAACACCTTCTCACACTTTATACAAAAATCAATCCAAGATGAATCAAAGATCTAAATATAAGAACCAACACCATAAAGACTTTGGAAGATAATGTAGGGAACCATCTACAGGACCTTGTAATAGGAAATATTGTCATGAACTTCACACCCAAAGCACAAGCAGTGAAAGAAAAATATATAAATGGGATCACCTCAAAATTTTAAAAAATTGCACTTCAAAGGACATTATCAAGAAAGTAAAAAGCAGCCTACCCAATGGGAGAAAATCTTTGGCAACCATATAACTGATAGGAGCCTAATATCCAGCATATATAAAGAAATCTTATACCTCAAAAATAAAAAGTCAAACAACCCATTTAAAAAAATGGGCAAGTGACTTGAAAAGACAATTCTCCAAGGAAGAAATACAAATGGCTAAAAAGCACATGAAAAGATGCTCAACATCACTAGCTCTTAGGGAAATGCAAATCAAAACTACAATGAGATACCACCATACACCCATTAGACTGGTGGCTAATAAAAAAACATGGAGGACTACAAGTGTTGGAGAGGATATGGAGGAATGGGAACCCTCATCCACTGTTTGTGGGAATGTAGAATCATCCAGCCATTGTGGAGGACAGTTTGGCGGTTTCTCAAAAGCTAACTATAGAACTGCCATATGATCCAACAATTCCACTGCTGGATATATACCCAGAAGAATTGAAAGCAAGGACACAAGCAGATACTGCACACCAATGTTCATAGCGGCATTATTCACTATTGCCAAAAATTTGAATCAACTCAAATGCTCATCAAGAGATGAATGGATAAACAAAATGTGGTACATACATAAAATGGCTTATTACTCTGATGTAAGAAGATGAACAGTAGCCACTGAAGGCTCTGAGGGTGGGGAAGGGGGGAAGACAGGTGTAATATGGGGGGCTTTTTTGGGACTTGGGAATCATCCTGAATAGATTTGCAATGACAGATATATGCCATTTTATATCTTCCCATAGCCTGCAGAATTATGTGGGGTACAATGTAAACTACAATGTGAACTATGGTGCATGCTCAATGGCAATGCTCCAGGATGCGTTTATCAATAGCAATGAATGTGCCACATTAATGAAGGATGTTGTTTACGTGGGAGGGTGTGGGAGGTGTGGGGAGTGAGGCATATGGGAGTCTCTATATTTTCAGTGTAACATTTGTGTAATCTAAGTATCTTTAAAAATATAAAAAAATAAAAAATAAAAACCCTTAGAGGCATATAACAATAGCAGACTCAAAATGACAGAAGAAAGAATAAATGATACTGAAGACAGAATAGCTGAAATTGAAGAAAGAAAAGAATGGAAAAAATTGAGCAGCGGTTCAGGGAGATGAATGTCAACATGAAATACAACAACATATGTTCTTCAGGTTAAAATAACAGGACAGGATGGCTTGGTACAGGATGAATAAATGAAGATCTTCATTAAAGGTAAATTAAAAGGGTAAAGGCAAAACCCAGTAGTACTGTAACATCAGTATATAGCTCTACTCTTTTATTTCCTGTTAGAGAACATAAATGACTATGAAATAACCCTATTTCCTTTTAAAGGAGACAAAAACGTATAAATCAGGTAATGTGTGACAAAAAAAAAAAAAAAACAGCATAAAGAGGGGAAATGGAGAGGTATGGAAGCAGACAATGCATATGCCATTGAAGTTAATTTGGTATATTTTCAAACTAGTAAGTTACAAACATCAGCTCTATAATATAGACTTCATGGTAACCACAAAGAAAGTATTTTAAAACATATAAAGAAAGAGAAATTGGAAAGGAATCAATAAGCTACATCATAAACAATCAACAATACAGAAAATGAGGCAGCAATAAAGGAAAAAAGACAAAAAATATAAGATCTATAAACAAAAACAAAATACAAAATACACACTGGCAGAATGGATTTTAAAAAAGCACAATTCAACTATATGTCACTAAACAAGAGAATCATCTTAGACTAAAAGGCACAACTAGGTTGAAAGTGAAAGGATAAAAAAAGATAATCCATGCAAGTAGTAAGAAAAAAGAGTTGAGGTAGATATATCATTATAGGACAAAACAGAGTATAAGCCAAAACTATTACAAGAGACAAAGACAGATACTATATAAAATATTTGTAAGTGAGCTATCCCACTAATAAAATATAACAATTATAAATATTTATCTGCCTAACCACAGTGCCCCCAAATACACGAGGCAAATATTGACAAAACTGAAAGAAAAAATAGACACTTCTACAAAACAGTTGGAAACTACTACACCACTTTTATCAATGGATAAGATATCTAGAGAGAAGATCAATAAGAAAACAGAGGGCATGTACAATATCACAATTACACTAGACCTAACAGTCATAAAGAACACTGCAGTATAACATTCTCCTCACATACACATGGATCACGCTCCAGGATAGACCACATTTTGGTCATACAAGTCTCAATAAATTCAAAAACATTGAAGTTTTACAAGCATATTCTCTGACTAAAGTGGAATGAAGTTAGAAAGAACAGAACTAGAAAATACACAAAGATAAGTAAGTTAAACAACACACTCTTAAACAATTAATGGGTCAAAGAAGAAATAACAAGGATAATCAGGAAATATCTTTAGATGAATGAAAATGAAAACACAACATATCAAAACTTATGGGTCACAGCACCAGTGCTTAGGGGGAAATTTATATCCTAAATGCTTTATATATATATATAAAGAATAGGTAGACTTCCAGGGAGATGGCATCAGAGTAGGTAGGAAGGGTTCAACTCCCACAAAAACAACTGAGAAAGGGCAAAAAGCAAGCTGAGGGAGCTGCTTTGGAGATCTGCAGACCAGGAGAGTGCAGCACAGCCTCCAGGAGGGTGAGTGACAGATAGACTAGGAAGCCAAAACAAAAACCATGAATTACTAGCCCCTCAGCTGGGAATGGCACCCATCCCCCCACCTTGAGGTGAAAAACCTGGAAAATACCCATGGCTCTCTGCAGCCAACTGAGAGAGGAACACACATCTTCCTCTGAGAACCAACAGTGATAGCAAAGAAAACCAGGTAACAAAATTAGATGGCCTGGTGAAAATGTTGGTGAAGATGATGCTCAGTCAAGTAATCAATGAAAAAGAGCTAATAAACACAAGTGGGTACCACTCCACTTAGATGATATAAGACTGAAAATCAAGAGAGACCAAGAGTCTGGAACAGCTCAGGAGATCATATTAAAACAAATAAATAAGCACATAACACCCGGCAAAAGGACACAAGAAGTTGGAGGTAAAATAGAGAAAAGAGAGATGATCAAGATGAAGTTTCCAGTGTGCAAAATGAGGGTGGTAATATCCGAGCTTCCTTTAGAGACCAAGAAAGAGGATGAGGACGGGGAAGAGGACATGGGAGAGGAAATCCTCACTTGGACTTTGATTAATCATATAGTTACCAGGAACATGATGAAAGGACTGACAAACCATTCAAGCAGAACTTAATACCAGTATGATATATTACTATGATGACAGTACAGGCTAACCGGTATATCCCATGGAAGCAACAGTGCTTAAAGAGTATACTAAGCACCAAATTGAATGTTACTTCAGTATAGAAAATTTGGAATGGGACTGCTTTCTTAGGAGAAAGATGGATGAGTAATGGTTCTTGCCTATTTCCCTCATTGCTGGTTTCCATCATGTTCAGGCTCTCCAGCAATCCCAATTCTAGGGATCTATTCAGAAGAACTGAAAGCAAGTACACGAATTGACATTTGCACACCGATGGTCATAGCAGCAGTATTCACAATTGTTAACACATGGAAACAACCGAAGTGTCCATCAACCAAAGAGTGGGTAAAGAAAATGTAGTATAGACATGCAATGGAATACTATTCAGGTGTAAGAAATGATATCGGGGTACATATGATAATGTAGATGAAATTTGAGGACATTAGTTCAGTGAAATAAACAAGACACAAAATAGCAAATATTATATGGACTAACTAATATGAACTAAATATGATGAGTAAACTCACAGAGGTAAACTCTATAGAGTATAGGAACTAGGAGAGAGAATGTAGGTGGAGAATGGGAGCTGATACTTAATGAATGTAGAATTTTTGATAAGGCTTATGTAAAAGCATGGAAATGAATAATAAAGTTGATAGTAACACATTACAGTGAGTATAACTAACACTGCTGATTTTTAAATTTGATTATGGCTAAATGGGGTAGTTGTGGATGTAAATGTCAATTGAAAGAAAGTTAGAGAATAATAGCGGGAATGTTTAACATATTGATTTTGGTGGTGGATGAAGATTGTGGTTAATAGTATAAATATAAGCATGTTCTTCCTTTACAAAGTGTTAAAAATATGGTGACACATGAGAAAATTACAATTAATGTAACTTATGGCTCATAGTTAAGAGTTATATTGAGATATTTTTGCAGCAATTGCAAAGATGGCATAATATCAATCTAAGGGACAACAGTGGGGGGGAATAAAGAGGTATGGGATTTTTCCTTTCAGAGTAAGAAAAATATTCTAAAATGACTGAGGTAATGAAAGCACACTCTGTGATGAAAATGAGAGCCACTGAGTATATACTTGGAATGGACTGTACAAAGCATGGGACTGTATAACACAGGGAATCTAATGGTGGAAAATGGACTTTGGTTAACAGAACAAATATGAAGACGTTCTCTCATAAACAATAACAAATATTTAATACTAACAGAAGGGTTACTAAATGGGTGGGTTGGGGAACAAATACACCAAATGTAAGATATGGCCTATAGTTAGTAGTAATATTTTGACAATGTCCATTCATAGTTTGTAAAAAATGTGTCATACGGGAGTCCTGTATGATGACATGCATGTTTGTTTTGTAACTTCACAGCTTTTATTATACACTTATTATTTATGCACATCCATATATGAATGAAGTAGTTGAACAAAATTTTATTTTAAAAAAGAGCTCATATGAGAAAACTAAACACATACCTGGAGGAAATAGAAAAAGAGCATTAAACTAAACACAATGACAGAAGGAAGGGACAACAAAAGAATAAATAGATAAATGGGACTTCATCAAAGCTAAATATTTCATAATGAAAGTAAAGAGGGATACCCTACAAAATGGGAGAAAATATTTGGAAAACACGTCTTATAAGGATTTAATATCCAAAAGTTATAGAGAAATCTACCACTAAACAACAAAAAGAAAAACAATAAAAACATGGACAATAGACTTGCATAGACATTTCTCCAAAGAAAGAGCCAAAAAGCACATGAAAAGAAGTCATTAGGGAATTACAAATCAAAACCATAAGGCCATACCATGTCACATCCATTAAAATAGATATTATTAATAAATTGAAAAATGACAATGCTGGAGAGGTTGTGGAGAAATAGGAACACATAATTCTTGGTGGGAATGTAAATTGTTACAGTTACTTCAGAAAACAGTTTGGCAGGTCCTCATAAAGCTAAGTATTGTATTAACATATTACCCAAAAATCCCACTTCTAGGTATATACCCAAAAGAATTGAATTCAAGGACTCAAAAAGATATTTGCACACAAATTTCATAGTGTCATTATTCACAATTTCCAAAAGACAGAAGCAACCCGAGTGCCCATGAACAGATTAATGGAGAAGCAAAATATGGTATATATTAAACATACAATGGAGTACTATGCAGCCATAAAAAGAAATGAAGTACTGAGACATGCAACATGGGTGAAACTTGAGGACACCACACAATAGGACAAATATGGAATGATCTTAATGATGAAATAATTAGAATAAGCAAATTCCAAGAGTCATAAACTAGGATATAGGTTACCAGGGGCTGGGAAGGGGATAGGGAATTGGGAGTTAATGCTTAATTAGTACAGATTTTCTGATTGGGATGATGGAAAGGAGTTGGTGATGGATGATGGTGATGGTAGCACAACATTATTAGCAAATGAATTATATATCTGAATGCAGTTAAAAGGGGATATTTTAGGTTGTGACTATGTTACTAAAATAAAAATGTCTTAGAAAAGACAAAAAACCACTATGATTATAGAAGTCAATATAGTGCTTACCTTTGGGGAGGAGAGGGAAGGTAACAAATAAGACTATGGCAGGAGGATTCTTGTGTTTTGATAATTTCCTTTTTTTGAGGGACCAGGGCCTATGACTGAACTCTGTACCTTGTATGTGGGAAGCTGGTACTCAACCACTGAGCCACATAGACTTTCCTAAGCTGGTTTTTTCATTTGTTTTGCTTGTTGTTTGTTTTTATTTTTTCAGGAGGCATCCGGGACCTCCCATGTGGGAGGCAAGAGCTCAACCGCTTGAGCCATATTGACTTCGCAAGTAATAGATATATATAGTTTTAAGATTTTATTTATTTATTCATTTCTCCCCCCTTGCTGCTTGTGCTCACTGGGTCAGCTAACCACGCCATGCGGGCGGGCTTGCATTCACCAGGAGGCCCCGGGAACCGAACCCGGGGCTTCCCATATGGTAAACGGGAGCCCTACTGATTGAGCCACAGCCGCTTCCCGCAAGTAATATTTTTAGTCTGAATTCTGCTTACACAAGTTTATTTACTTTGTGAGAATTCATTTTAAAATAATGAATTTTTAAAAAAGAAAGAAAGAATGAAGAGCAGTACCATGTCACTGCAGAATCAGAATTGTAGATGTAGTCCTATTTCCCCTTGATAGTCAGGATCAATCACCCCAGCCAGTACAGTAATTCCCTTTTTTGCCTGTTGATTCACAGGTAAGAGGAGCCCAAAGTGGCCAGGTGGCTGTCTTATCTTCCAGTTCAATGGAATCATTGTTGTGTTGCCTGGTGGCAGCACTCCTTTTGGGACTAAAACCTGTAGACCAGCAGAGCTTAAGGTTGGAGGGATAGGAAGCAAAAATTTTCCTAGTGGGTCACTAGGGATAATAGTGAGTGGTGCCACTCCCATTTCTACCCTTAATTCCTGGACCCATAAATCCTGGTTATGGGAGAAACAGCACCAAAGAGTGGGCACTGATTTAGAGTATACACAGCCTCCTGGAGAACATTGCCCCAGCCCTGCAAGATATTGCCACCTAGTTGGCACTGTAATTGAGTCTTCAAAAGGCCATTTCACTGTTCTATTAATCAAGCTGTTTCAGAGTGATGGGAAACATGGTAAGACCAGTGAATTCCATGGGCATGTGACCTTTCCCACACATCATTTGCTGTGAAATGGGTTCCTTGATCAGAAGAAATGCTGTGTGGAATGCCATAGCGGTAGATAAGTCATTCTAGTTTTGGAAGAAGCATTGCATGCAGGAAATGCAAACCCATATCCAGAGCATGTGTCTATTCCAGTTAAAACAAATTGTTGCCCCTTTCATGGTGGAAGTGGCCCAATGTAGTCAACTTGCCACGAGGTAGCAGGCTGGTCACCTTGAGGAATGGTGCCATATTGGGGGCTGAGTGTGGGTCTCTGCTGCTGGCAGATTGGAAGGAGCAGGAAAGGGATGGCTTGCAGAACAGCAGTGACTTGGGTCACTTCATTTTGCACAGGGGAAGGACCAAAGTCACTTCTAATCAGCAACCCCAAGAATGAAATGTGAGATGATATGTGTCTTTGTTGTTTCAAATTTTTATTTTACTTCCAAAGACTCCACAGAATGTTACAGACCTTTTCACACACAAATTGGTACCAGCTTACCTAAACTTACCTTAAAGAGTTTCACCTCCCCTCTGATCACTGTAGCCCACACCTTCACTCCTTACCATAGCCTGGATGTGATCGATGTGATGAATTTGCCTCCCCAAGTATTTTTTTTATATTGCCCCATCCCCCCCCCCATGCTCTCATTTCCTTTGGGGCCCTGCTTACTTCAGTTTTTCTTTGCTCCTGCTTCAGCTTTCCTTCTACCTCTTGGTTTCTTTACTACTCCATGTTACCAGTGTCATTTCCAATTTTCTCTGGATTTGCTCTGCACAAAGCATAACCTCCCCTGCCTGGGTTCAGTTCTCACTTCTCTCCTGGACAGCAGAGTTCATCCCCTGCCCACCAGTCTCTCTATTTTGATTTCCTCCTCACTGAGGCTCACCTACCTTCTGCCCTTTCCATTTCCTCTCTACCCCACTCATCCGTTCTGGTCCTGAAAGTTTTCTTGCTCCATTATTTCCTTGTCTTCCCAGGCCTTTCTCCCCATTATGCTCCTGATGCCCCCCTCAGCTCACTGCCCTTCCCCTTCAGCCTTTGCCCTCTCTGGCACCACTGTAGGCTCTGAACCCCCTCCCAACCCTGACAAGGCAGAGATGCACTGGGCCTACCTTGGTTCACATCAGCTGTCTGTTTCTCCTCCCCAAAATTGGCTCCAAGTCACCCCAGTCACCCCGCTTACAAACTCACCTCCCTAAGGATGGACCCTTCCACTGAGGTCTCCTAATCTGGGTGCTGCATCCTGGCTTGCTTGCTGGCCTATTTAGCCCCAACTCTTTTTTTTTAAAAAAGCATATCACCTCTTTTAATTCTTTCCAAATCCACACAAAATTAAATACCACTGGGGGAGAAGGGGCAAGATGGTGGCAAATCTAGGAGCTCCAAGAGTCAGCTTGTCCTACAAGGCAGTTCTATATAAAGCACCTATGTAGAGTCCTAGGACACCAGAAAAGCATCCTGCAACATCCTTAAAAGAATGCATGGAGGAGACGACTCATCTGCAGAGAAGGTTCGTGAGTAGAGCACTCCACTCTGTGGAGGCTGGTGCCCATACTTCACTGCTGGCAAAAGTTGCCTCCAAAGCTAGTTCATGGATGCAGTTAGAAGCCCCATTTCCCAAAAACGGGTGAGGAAGAGACGGTTGGGCACCAACTTCAGCAACTGATTAGTAAATCGGCTGCCGAAAGTATAATCCTAAAAACAGCTAAAGTTTGAACCTGTCCAAGTCTGAAAGAGGCTGGTAGCTGCCATTTTAACTCCACTCTCAGCATGAGGGGAAGCGGGGCTGACTGAAAGTCAGTTTCTGTAGGGACTGGTGTCTTTCCACCCAAATTGGATTGCAGCTTTAGCCTAAGCCCCAGCACCCCCCACGCCTGGCAGAGAGGAAGCTGGTGGTCCTGCACCAGCTTCTCTGGGAAACTACAGGCCATGCTGCGGAGGCTGGTGCTCATCCTACTCTGGTGGTCTCTGGTGGTACAAGCAGCCTCAGGAGCAATTGGTTAGAGTTGGAAGTCCATTTCCCAAAAACGGGAGCAAGAGATGGCTGGCCACCAATCTCAGCTACTGATTAGTAAATTCAGCTCTCTAAAGTATAATTCTGAGAACAGCTACTTTGAACATGTCCAAGTTGGAAAGAGGTTGGTAGCCACCCCTTTAACTCTGCCCCCAGCATGAGAGGAAGTGGTGCTGATTGAAAATCACAGTGCCAGTAGGGACTGGCTTCTTTCCACCCAGATTATACTGCAGCCCTAGTAGAGGCTCCATCCCCACCTCTGGCAGGGAGGAAGCTGGTGGGATCTGCACCAGCCTTTCTGAGTAACTGTAGGTGCCTTCAGCTGGCACAGACTGAATAGTTGGACACCTAGGACTCCATCCCTGCACTCCAATAGGACAGAAGAGGAACTGTGTTTCCTCGGCCTCTCTGGGCATCTGCAGGTGCTTTCAGCCCACACAAACTGGTTTCTAGAGTGCCTTTGATTCTATCCAACCCCATAGGATAGGAGGGGTGATGTTTCTTCAGCCTCTCTGGGAAACTCCAGGCACTTTCAACCTGTACAGACTAGATACTTGGGCATCTGTAGCTCCAACCCCACCCCCCAATAGAATAAGAGGGTAGCTCTGTTTCCTCAGCCTCTCTGGTTAACTGCAGGTGATTTCATCCCACACAGAGTGAATAGTCAGACAGCTGTAGCTCCATCCTTGTCCCCAAGTAAGATAGAAAGGGAGCTGTGTTTTCTCAGCCTCTCTGGGCAATGGCAGGCACTTTCAGCCTACATGGACTGAACTGTTGGGTGTCAGTGGTTCCATTTGCACCCCCTAAAGGGCAGAAGGGACAGTACTCCTTCAGGCTCTCAGGGCAACTGGAGGCACGTTTGGCCCACATGGATTAGATTGTTGGGTACTCCAGAGGGTCCATCCCCACCCCTGGCCTGGAGGGGGTTGCAGTGATATGTCAGTCTACCTGGGCAACTGTGGTCATTTTGGACCCACACAGCAAAGACTGCTGCCCACACCTGCAGTGTAAAGCTTCATCAGTCTCTCTGAACAACTACAGATGGTCTTGGCCTGCTGACTTGAATTATTACACATGGCTGTGGCTTTGTCCTTCCTCCTGGCAGAAGAGAAAAGTGGAAGAAGCTTCATCGGTCCTTGGGGCAATATGGACAGCCTCAGCCTCCACAGCTTACAAACCCAACTACATTCTCAGCTTCTACTACACAACCTACAATGGAGAAAGGGCAAAAAACCCTAAACTAAACAGAAAAACTGCACCCAGAATAAATCCATCTAGTAAGCCAGATGCCAAGGCATCAACAAAAAAATTACAATCCATACCAAGAAACAGGAAGATACAGAAACAAGATAAGCCTCCAGATGTCATAAAGGAGTTGAGACAACTAATCATAGATGTTCAGACAAATCTCCTTAATAAATTCAATGAGATGGCTAAAGGGATAAGGATATTAAGCAGACATTGGGGGAGCACAAAGAAGAATTTGAAAACATACAGAGAAAAATAGCAGATGTTATGGGAATGAAAGGCAAAGTAAGTGAAATTAAAATTACACTGGAAGCATGTAACAGCAGATTTGAGAAGGCAAAGGGAAGGACCAGTGAGCTTGAAGACATGGCCTCTGAAAGTAAACATACCAAAGAACAGATGAAGAAAGAAATGGAAAATATTGAACAGGGTCTCAGGGAACTAAATGATGCAAAAGACGTGCAAACATGCATGTCATGGGAATCCTAGAAGGAAAAGAGATGAGAAAAGGAGCAGAAGGAATATTTGAAGCAATAATGGTAGAAAAATTCCCCACCCTGTTGAAGGACATAGATATCCATGTCCAAGAAGCACAAGATACTCCTATCCAAATAAATCCAAATAGACCAACTCTAAGACACATACTAATCAGAATGTCAAATGCCAAAGACAAAGAGAGAATTCTGAGACCAAAACTAATTCCAAATGGATCAAAGACCTAACTATAAAAAGAAAAGCCATAAAGCTCCTAGAAGAAAATGTAGCAAAACATCTTCAAGACCCGGTGGTAGGTGGTGGATTCTTAAACTTTACACCAAAAGCACAAGCCACAAAACAAAACATGGATAAATGGGACCTCCTCAAATGTAAACACTTTTGTGATTTCAAAAGACTTTGTCAAGAATTTGAAAATGCAGCCCACTCAATGTGAGAAAATATTTAGAAACCACATATCTGATAAGGGTTTTTTTTTATTTTTTTTATTTTTTTATTTTTTAAAGATTTTATTTATTTATTCATTTTATCCCCCCCTTGCTGCTTGTGCTCGCTGGGTCAGCTAACCACCCCGTGCAGGCGGGCTTGCCTTCACCAGGAGGCCCTGGGAACCGAACCCGGGGCCTCCCATATGGTAAACGGGAGCCCTACTGATTGAGCCATAGCCGCTTCCCCTGATAAGGGTTTGATTTCCATTCTATAAAAAGAAATCATACAACTCAACAATAAAAGAGCAAGGAATCCAATTTTAAAATATGCAAAAGATTTAAATACACAGCTCTCCAAAGAGGAAATACAAATGGCCAGAAAGCACATCCATGTATGAATGATATACTTCAATAAATTTTTTTAAAAAATTAAACACCACACAACAAACTCACCCCCAAATAAAACTATCAACTTTAGGATCCTACTGTAAATCCACTACATTCATCCACAATATTATAATACTCCTTCTACCTACTTACAACAATAGCTTCATTATGAGAGCTCCAGAAACTTTACAAACACTGTTAACTTAAATTCTTCTTCTTGAGGCAGTTCAAAGTCCCAAAATGTCACAAATTTACACATTTTCCTACACTACCACTGAGGAATAATTATCTAAAAAGGTCTAGAACCAAAATCCTCATCTTCTGATTCCCAGGTCTATTAGTCTGCCAATGGGGTGCCAATGCAAAGTACCAGGAATCTGTTGGCTTTTATAACGGATATTTATTTGGGGTCAAAGCATAGAGTTACAAGGCTCTAAAGAATCTAACTCAAGTGACTGGTTGCTGAGCTCTGTGAGGGTTCAGCCTTCTCTTTTCCGGGCTTCCTCCCTCTCAACTGCTGGCTGGCCTAGGGCTTTTCTCTCAAGACTATCCCTCTCTCCTGCATAGGGCTTAATTCTTTCCTTGCCTTCTATATCACTCTCAGTTCTCTTCTCAAAGTCAGCTGTAAAGTATCAGGCTTATGGTCCATCTCTCCATGCACGTGTCCATGCACGTGCCTGTGGGAGAGGCAGGGTCCACAAGCAATGTCCAAGAGGTATGGCCTGAAACTTTAGGGGTGGCTTTCCAGAACTTGCTTCCCTGGTCTGGAGACCAGGCCACACATGGGCTGCTCCTTATATCAGTCACATGGACAGGCCTTTGATCATTGCCATTGAACCAGGAGTTAGCACAAAGCCCAACTACTGGCCCTTTTCTGGTTGCCAAATGATGACTTCCCATTTCTATCATTTTTTTTTTTTTTTAAGATTTTATTTATTTATTCATTTATCCTCCCCTTGCTGCTTGTGCTAGCTGGGTCAGCTAACCACGCCGTGCGGGCGGGCTTGCCTTCACCAGGAGGCCCCGGGAACCGAACCCGGGGCCTCCCATATGGTAAACGGGAGCCCTACTGATTGGGCCACAGCCGCTTCCCCCCATTTCTATCATTGCTCCTATATTTATTTTTTTGGCTTTCTACCATAAGGAAAGCCTTGTTCTTTCCTCCGTTTGTTTGTTTGATCAATATGGATGATTCATGAACTCTTATTTTTTTTTTCTTTCATAATTGAGATTTTATTGGTTGTTTTGAAGATCAGTACAGACGTTATGAACAATTTGTACACAATTCTTAATGTACGTACCGAAAACCTAAAAAGCCATGTAGTTGTTCTAAAGTTATTCCAGTGACTTTCCAGCTTAAAATTTGGAGGCAAGTTTTCCTTAAGAGGATATCAAGTACCAATATCTTCAAATGTTGATAAACTGTTACATCTTTAAGTCCCACTAATTCACAATTTAATACCATCCATGTTACATACTCACATTTCCAATCTTTTACAGCACATAACAAAGTTATTAGAAAAACTGGACAACCACGACCAAGGATGTTGTAGAGTTCTGACAGGGAGAGCCAAGATCAGGGAAGTGGTTTTAAGAAACATGTCCACTAAAAAACATGGGAATAGGAGTAATTTAAAATGCTCAACACATATTAAATGCATAATTGTGATTCCAAAACACTATTTAGTATGTGTTGTATTATAGGGTATAAAAACTGCCAGCCCCCAGTGGAATGTTAAGTTGACACCCAAGACAGTCAAAGCCTCCCATAATTCAATATCCCACTATTTTTCTGGTTGTACCAAAAAATAAACAACCAGCAAATGATTTCCCCTCTTAAAAAAAAGAATTTACACTTAAAAAAATGGGATGAGGTGGGATTCCAATCGCCTTCTTAAAAATGTTTCTTCTAGAGCTACTAAAAAACTTGCATTTACAAAATAGCTGATAAAAATATTCCTCTGGATTGTACAAGTAGGGAGAAACAGGGACCACTGATAAGACATGGTATATGGTATTAACCAGACTTGGCTTCTTTCTCTCCTGCTTCATCAGAGGTTGGACTCTCCTCGTTTTTAGTTTCTCCATTTTCCGCAGATAAATCTTCTTTAGTTTCTTGGTTAGCCACTTCAGCTTGTTTTCCCTTTGCTCCCCTTTTTCCTTTTGGTTGCACTTTTTTATCTGAAGGTTTATCCTTTCCCGCTGCCTTTTTTGGCTTCGCTTCCACTTTCACAGGAGCGGGTTTAGCGGATAGCCTCGCCGACCGCCTCTTGGGCTCCTCCTTCCCCGCCGCTTCAGCCGAGCTGACCTTCCTCTTGGGCATCTTGGCGGTGCTGCGGGACGCGACGCACGGAGTGCCTTCTCGAAGCCGAGCTGCTGGCCGTTACCGCTCCTCCCGCCGCCCGAGCTGCTGGGACCATCTTATTTTATTTAATGTATTGTTATCTCTTCACATTGTTTTGTTGCTCAAACTCTCCCAAATTTGACCAGTGCAATCTTATTCAATCTGAAAAAAATCAGCCTCCAAGAAGTTCTGTAACATAGCAGACTAGAGGGATATGACAACTAAAAGCAATGTATACTCCTTGGTCGGATCCTGGAGAGTGGGAAAGAAATAGTTGTACTGACAATAGCATGAAAAAGAGTAAACTACTTAGGAATATATTTTTTAAAAAGAGGTGGAAGATTAATACATTTGGAACTAAAATATATGGTTGAAGGAGATTAAAGAAGACCTAAATAAATAGAAAGAAATATTAAATACATCTCACATTTTTTGCATTGGAAGGTTAATTAAGATGGCAATCCTCTCAAATTGATATTCAGATTCAATATACAAACCTGGCTGGCATTTTGCAGAGATTGACCAGATGTTCCTAAAATTTCTTTGGAAACACAAGGACCCAGAATAAACAGACTTGGGAGAAAATATAAAGTTGAAATATTTCTTCCAGACTTTGAATCTTAATACAAAGCTACAGTAACAAAGACTGTGGAGTACTGTCATAAGATAACAGACATAACAGATCAATGGAATAGAATTGAGAGCTTAGAAATAAATCCTCATATTTATGATCTCTTGATTTTTGACAAGATTCCAAGACAATGGGGAAATAATAGTGTTTTTCAACAAATGATGTTGCGACAACTTGATAACCACATACCAAAGAATGAACTTGGAACCCTGACTCACATCATATACAAAAATCAACTGAAATGCATAAGACTGTATAAGAGTTAGTTTTTATAAAACTCTTAGGAAAAAAACAACTGTAAATCATCATGTTCCTGGGTTAGGTAATGGTCTCTTAGATATGACAACGAAAGCATTTACAACTCAAGAAAAAGAGACAAGCAAACCAATTATATAATGGGCAACAGTTTTGAATGGACATTTCTCCAAAGAAATAAAAATAGATAATAAGGACTTTAAAAGGTGCCCCAGGTCATTTATCTTCAGGGAAATGAAATTCAAAACCTCATTACATTGTAATTACACATTATAATTACAAAGATAAATATTAACAAGTGTTGGTGAGGATGCACAGAAATTGGAACCCTCATATACTGTTGGTAGGAATGTAAATGTTGTAGCCATTGGAGAAAACCATTTGTCAGTCCATCAAAAAGTCAAACGTGGGTTTAAGGTACAAGAATTTCCAGGGAAGATGGCAGAATAGGGAGCACCAGGACTTAGTTCTTCCACCAAAACAACTATTAAACAGGCAGGAGCCATCTGAAAAACAACTATTTTGATACTCCACAGGTCAGAAGAAGACTGTACAGCATTCAGGGAAGACTGTGAGGAAAAGGCTGATTAGTTACTGGAAAGAATTGTTAAATTGCTCTCTCTGCTTACTGGCTACCATTGCTCGTCTCCCACTTCTGTGGCAGGCCATCTTGGAGTTTAGTGCCTGGTTAGTTTGCTTGTAACATAAAACAATGTTAAAATCCTCTTCCCCAGGAACAGGGGTGGGCACAGCCAATCACTGAACGCAGGTTTTGATTAGTGAATTTGGATGACTCGGTGTCCACGCTGAGGGAAACAATTGTTTCATACTCACTGCGGACAAAGGCAGCAGCAGCCACTGATTCAACAGTCCCTAAACTGTGACAGAAGTTGTATAGATTTAAGGACACAGGGCTTCCTCAGTACTGTAGGGGACAGTTAGCCAAAGGGCTGCATTTTCTGGGCAGGCCTGAAAAGCTCAGCATTGTGTAGCTGACAAAGTTTTTGGTACCCTTCCTGACTCCCTACACAGGCACCTTGGAGCCAGTCTGCACCCATTTTTTGGGGCCCTGGCCCTCTTTTGGCTGGGGAATACCATATTGTGAGAGTTCTCTCTGGGGTGACCCTCTCCCCAGAATTTGACCCCAGGCAAAAGAAGCCTGAGACAAGGAAAGGAGTGTAAAAAACCATAGAGGAGGACATCTGGGACAAAGACCTCCTTCAGGTATCCAGGAGAAGAAGGATTGCCCCCTGGGAAACATAGAGTACAACCAAACTCCTGTAAACAAGAGAAATCCAAAACAACAAGCAAAAGCCCAGGATACGGCAGAGGCCTAGGAAAACTGGGAAAATCCTGTACAGCACACTTGCCTAGGGCAGACATTCCTGATAGGAAAGCCCAAGCTCAAGAAAATCGCTGTCTTAGCACTAGCTGGTTACAACACCAAAAAACAGACATCTCAGGAAATAAATGCCAGAGTTATCATTTTGAAATATTAAAACGTACAGTGTGCAATGAAAGAGTGCTAGGCAGAAACAGGAAACAACAGGAAACAATGACTCTATAAGGAAGAGGATAAAAATCAAGAAAACACCAATGAAGAAGGCAAGAATGTGAACATACGGAACAAAGCCTTTTTAAAATGACCTGAGAAATGCTTAAGGAGATGAAGGAAAGTACAGAGAAAGAACTACAGGTATCAGGAAAACAATGAATGAAAAATAGGAGATTCTAAGTTGAGAGAAAGGTATTTTAAAAAGGAAGCAAACAGAACAACTGGCATTGAAGACCACAATAAATGAAATGAAAAAATTCCCAGGAGGGTTTCAGAAGCAGATTAGAGATGGCAGAAGTAAGAATCAGAGAACTCAAAAAGACAAGAAACTTAAAATGAGTCAGTCTGAGAAGCAGAAAGATAAAAGAAATGCCACCCAGGTTCTGGGCCTGCCCACTCTTTGCCGGGATGGTGAACCTGGTTGCCAAGGCGTGGCACCGGTTTCTGGGGAAGAGGTGGGCGCTCACGCTGGTCTTTGACTCTCACTCGTCTACTTCCTCACCAGCACCCACAAGCAGGAGGAGAGGGCAGTAAGAGATCAGAAACTTCTCCAGGATCAAGACCACAATCAGCCCGTTCCCTGGTAAGTTAATTTTAACCTGGACAATAGCAGTTGACCAGGCAATCAGTGATTTAACTCCATTCAAGGGAAGCACCTGAACACGGATGAACAAGGATATGTTTGTGAAAGGAAGGATTTACTGGTGAATAGCTGCTGTCATGTCCACGGCCCTAACACAAGGCAATACTGCTGCGATGGTGGTCCTCCAACGGCTGCTGCAGTGCCTATGAGTACTGTGTCTCCTGCTCCCTGCAACCCAACAAGCAACTTCTCCTGGAGCGCTTCCTCAACTGGGCAGCTGTGGCATTCCAGAAGCTCTTCATGCCAGTGGAAGATCACTTTGAATTGTGTTTGGCTAAATGTAGGGCCTCATCTCAGAGCATGCAGCATTAGAACATCTATAGAGCACATAGCCAAGTTTTGCTTTGGTGAGAGCCCTCCCGAGCACTTCCCTGTGTGATGTCTGCAGAAGACTTAAAGCAAGGTTGAGAAGAGGCTCTGCTGAAGAACTGTCAGCCTGAAGCCAGACTTCAGCATTGAAACTAGTGCATTGGTCAGAGGACAAAAGCCTTGTGGAAACTTACATCTCGTGTTGTACTCTGGCTTCACTCATTGCCTGGGCCTTACCAGTTGGGACTGTTCTGTGAAACAACGTGGAAACTCCAGCCATTCACATTTTCAGAAGACAAAACTACAGACCATGCTTTGGGTGGGGTTGACATTCTTGGATGGCACCGCCAGTGTTCCTGTGAGGCAGCTGTGTCTTATGTTCCCCAGGTGTTGGGGATAAAGTTTTTACTTACTATTCTGATCTGGGCTCTTTGCTATAAAATTATTTGCTGGATTGCTCTGGAACAGTGAGAAAGTGATAATGTTTTGTGTAGAAAACTGCCTTGCCTTTCTAGTTTACTATATTCAAGAAATTATTTTTATTGTTGTCATTGTTCTTGTTTCCTTGAGTTCTTAAGTTTCATGAGTTGAAGGATCCTTTTGCTAAGATAAAATTATTTGTCTCTTAGAATGTAAGTTTTCTGTTTAGGGGCTTATTTTTTATTTTTTTTAACAGCATCTTCAGGAATAGGCTCTGAACACCAAGGAATTAACCATATCCTTACACATAAAATTATCTGAAAAGTCAAAGACACTGTTCCTTTCTAATTCTATGCAAAATTTCTAGCAATTGTCTCTCCTGGAGTAACTGTTGAAAAGCATGTGTATTCAGCTGTTCTGGGATGAAGTTCTCTATATATGTCTGATAGATCTAATTGGTTTAATATGTTGCTCAGATCCTCTATTTCCTAGTTGATCTTCTACCTAGTTATTCTATCTGGTATTGCAAACAGTATTTTGAAATCCCCAACTATTATTGTGGAACTATTTCTCGCTTCTATTCTGTCAAGGGTTGCTTCAAATATTTTGGGGTCTTTTGTTAGGTGCATATATGTTTACATTTTTAAAATCTTGTTGAATTGACACTTTTATCAATACATAATATCCTTCTTTGTATCTTGTAACAGTTTTTTGCTTAAAGTCTGTTTGTTTGATATTAATATAGCCATTCCACTTTCTTTCTTTCTTTTTTTTTTTAACAATGCAAAAAGTTTATTTTACAAATATATTCAGATAGATTTTTCAAATATGAATCCAAATAAGAGCCATATACTGCTTTTAATTGATATGTCTCTCAAGTCTTTTAATTAATGGGTTCCCCCTTCCTTTTTGAAACATTTTTTAAAAATTGAAATTGATATTTATTTGTGGAAACTAGATTTTGTGCTTTAGAATCATCTACAAATAGATCTTTGCTAATTGCACCCACATGATGCTAGCATGTCCCTTTACCCCTCTGTATTTTCTGTAAGATGATAGCAAAATTTGGAGGCTTGATTAGGTTCAGGTTTGGTTTTTTTTTTAAATAGGATATCTAGGTGTCTCTTTGTGATGTCAGAAGCCCTTGATTATGCCTAGATCCATTAATTCATTGGAGGTTGCAAAATAGTGATAGCATACTACCATTCCTTCTGTATTTATTAACTGGAATATGTCTATGGAGAGAAATTTCCCCTCACTAACTGTTTAGTTACCCTGAGATACACCTTATACAGGAGAGTTAAGATAAATGTTTGCTTCCTTATTGATGAGTCTCAAAGCAAGTTGGCTCCCTAGCATCCTCGGAGAACCACCCCCTCATGAAAAGGTAAAGGTGAGGATTGTCACTTTGGCATTATCCTCTGATTTGACGTGGGTGTTTGTTGAGTCATGAGAACTACCGACCTGTACGGTAGCTTTGGTTTCCTGCCTGACGGGTGAGTTGAAGAATTGGGAGATGGTGAAAATCAGTGGATTCAATACAGACTGAGGGCCCAGGAAAGCCTGGATTTCTATCGTGGTGTTGCTCCTTCACAGCCACATGCCCCTGAGCAAACTACTTAACTTTTCTGAGCCTCAGTCTTCCTATATATCTGAGGAAAGCTAAAAACACATATCTCAGGGTTCAGATGAGATTATGAGGGGCCCAGCCCAGGGCCTGGCTCAAAATGATGACCTGGGAAATGGTAACTTCTTTTATCCAGAGTTTAGGGAATACAGGCCTCCCTGCCACCTTCTAAGCAGAATCGACTTGCTGAAGTAGGGTGGTGCCCTGTGCTGGGGTGCTTTGAAGGGTCTGACCACTTTTTAAGGGAATTGGGTACAGCCAGGTCTGTGCTGAGATGATGACGGGTTCCGTGGGTGAGAGTCTCTGAATGCTTTGGTGTATGTTGTACACATTGTACTCTTTGAACACTTAACATTACCATGTACATTTCCTAAGAACAAGGATATTATTTATTTATGTATCCACCTAAGTGCTGTTATAAAGTTCAAGAAATTTAACATTGATAAAAGTCTTTAAATCTATATTCCAATTTTTTCATATGTCCCAATAATGGCTTTTTAAATTTTTTTTTTAATTTTTAAAAAAATTCTTGAAGTATATCACTCATACATGAACATACATAAACAGTAAGTGTATACTAATAGTTGTGACTCACAAGGCAAACACACATAGCATCACACAGGGCTCTCATACCTCACCCTACCACCAATACTTTGCATTGTTGTGGAACATTTTTAACTAATGATTAAAGAGCATCCTCAAAATATTACTACTAAGCAAAGTATTACCCCCAACTCTCCCTAATATTATTATTATTATCATTTATACATTAACATGCATAAACAATAAGTGTAAAGTAAAAGTTGTGAACTTACAAAGCAAACATTCATAACATCATACAAGGGTCCCATACTTCAATCCTCCACCAACACCTTGCATTGTTGTGAGACATTTGTTACAAACTAAAAAAGAATATTGTCAAAATCTTACTACTAATTATAGTCCTTCTCTTACATTTGGTGTATTTTTCCCCCAACCTACCCTATCCCACTTTTTAAAAAATTACCCTTTGCATGAAATTTTTTTCCATCCTTTCACTTTCAACCTGTTTGTATCTTTTATTCAAAATATGTCTCTAGGAAAAAAATCACGTAGTTGGGTCATATTTTTGTTCGGTCTGCAAATGTCTGCCTTTTGGTTGGAGAGTTGAATCCATTAACATTTAAGATAGCTATTAATAAGACAAGAATTACTTCTGCCATTTTCATAATTGTTCTGTTTTGGTTTTTTTAATTCTGAAACTTTTTGTCTCTCTTTTCCTCCACTACTGCCTTCCTTTTTGTTGAGGTGATTTTTTTATTTAAAAAATCCATTATGAATCACTACTTATTGCTTTGGGGTAGCATTTTAAGGAATTTTCTTTGTGGACATCCTAAATCTATTACAATTTACTTTGTGTTGATACCAACTTGACTTGAATAGCCTATATATATTCTGTTTCTACATCCTTCCATCCTTCTATTTTATGTTATTCTTGTCATAAATAACATCTTTAACCATTTTGTGCCTAGTAACAAAGGTTTATGTTTGTTTTTGTGCATTTGAATTATAAGCCATTTAAAAAGTAAAAACAGCATTACAAATGAAAAATTCAGTAATATTCACATATAATTACCTACATTGAGAGTCTTTATGCAACTTTGAGTTACCATATACTGTCTTTCCTTTCAACATGAAGGACTGCTTTTAACATTTCCTGTAAGGCAAATCTAGTGGTAATGAACTCCTTCCTCTTTTGTCTATCTGGAAATGTCTTAATTACTCTCTCATTTTTTAAGGATCTTTGCCAGATATTTAATTCTTAGATGACAAGGTTATTTTTTGTTTCAGCACCTTAAATGTGTCTTCCCACTGCTTCTGGACTCTGTGGTATCTATTGAGAAATTGGGTATTAATCTTATTAAGGGTCTCATATGTGAAACCTCACTGCTCTCTTGCTCTTTTAAATATTCTGTCTGTATTTTCAGTAGTATTAGGATAATATATCTCAGTGTAAAAGCTCTTTGGGTCCATTCTGGTTGGTGTTCATTGAGCATCTTGGATTTGAATATCTGTATCTTTCATCAGGCTTGGGATGTTTACAGCCATTAATTTTTCAAAAAAATTTCTGCCCCTTTATCTCTCTCTTTTCTTTAGGGACTCCTCTATTGCTTATATTGGAGTGAATGATGGTGTCCAAGGATCCTCAGACACTGTTCTTTTTTTTTTTTTTTTTTTTTTCCAGTTTCTTTTCTTCCCCTCAAACTGAACAATTTGAATTATCTTCAAGTTTGCTGATCATTTCTCCTGCCTCCTCAAATCTGCTATTGAACTTCTCTTTTGGATTTTTCATTTCAGTTACTGTCATTTTCAGCTCCAGAATTTCCATTTGGCTCTTCTTTATAATATCTATCTCATTAGTTAAATTCCCTTTTTGTTCATATATTATTTTCCTGATTTCATTTAGTTCTTTGCCCATGTTTTCCTTTAGTTCATTGCTCCTATTTAAGAAAGTTTATCTATGATATTTGATCAGCAATTCCAGAGAGTGAGCTTCCTCCAGAATAGTTTCCCCTGAATTAATTTTTCTTATGAATGGTCATACTTTCCTGTCCCTTTGTTTTGTTGATATCTGGACATTCTCAGTATTATGTTGTGGTTACTCTGAAAATCACTTTTTCTACAGCACCAAGAACAAGAACAACACCAAGAACAAGAAACAAAAAGAAAGAAAAAGGAAGAATAAAGAAAGAAGAGAGAGAACAAGAAAACAGAAATAAAATATTTGCCAGCGGATGAAATACACACTCAAAAAACAACAGCAAACAAACCAACAAGGAAGCTCTCAAGAATGAAATGTACCAGTATCCATACTGGTCTGTCAGGGACATGCCAGACCAAAATAAATAAATAAATAAAATTTCAATAAGGGATAGGAAAGAAAAATTAAATAAAAGTTGCACTGGCTCTTCATATATTTCCCAGTAGATGCTGGTGTGAGGTCAGAAGCCAATGCTGTCAACATTTCTGGAACCTAGGCTAGCATCTGTGCTAGGCCCTCAGAATCCTGGCAGAACAAGAAATACCCATCCATAAAAGAAAGAAAACCAACAGAAAAAATATTCACTGTCTCTTTGTTCCCCGTGGATGCTACTGTAAGGCCAGATGTTGCTGCTGTGAAGAGGATCAAAACTGAGGATATCATTCATGTTTGGCACTTAGTGATCCACTGAACCAAGAAATATGCATCCACAAAAGAACAAAAACCAATGAGGAGTCACATCATCAACAATGTGATGTAAGCCCTCCCCAGAGATTCAGTGAATAAAAGAAGAAATTTCACTCACTTAGAACCCAGGAGGATGGTAGAGACTGGAGAAAGACTCCACAAATGTGGAATTGATGAAAAATAAAAATATCCATCCCAGACCAGCAAACCCTCTTATCTCTCACTTGATCTTGTGCAGCTTGAGAGGTGCTCAGAGGCATTGGCCCAGATTGCTGCCACTTCTCACTGGGGAGAGCAGTGATAAATCCTCATGCATATATAAGCTTAGATATTGCCCAATCAAATCAAATTGCAAGATCAGAAATATCCCCTTCCTACAATGGCCAAATCATTCTTTAAAACTCAACTTTATGGAAACATATTCATAAACCATACATTTCATGTACAATGTACAGTCAGTGGCATTTGGTATAATCACAGAGTTGTGAATTCATCACTTCAATCAACATTAGAGCATTTTCTTTAATAATAAAAAAAACACAATCAAACAACAAACGAACACACAAAAAAACCCTACCCCTTAGTAGTCACCTCCTGGTCATTAAGCAGAATCACAGGATTAAGTGTTCAGGTAATTCAATGCCATTATCTTGAGAATTCAAAAGCAAATGAAGTCCTTAACCCATGCCTTGATTGGATTAAATAAACAAAATAAGAAGCAAAGTACAAGGTCAACATTCAAAAGTCAATTTCCTTTGCCAACAAAGAAATATTTTAATTTTACAAAGTTAAAATATATAGTTACAATTGAACCAAAATATGAAATCCTTAGGTGAAAATCAAATAAAATATTTGCACATATATAAGTAGAAGGTTATAAAACACTTGAAAACACCCATCAAATCTCTAACTACATGGTGATATATTCTTTGTTTATGACTGGAAGCCTCAATAGTGTTAGATTCAACTTCTGTCAACTTGATCTATAGATTGAATATAATTTCAACATAAATCTTAAGAAATTTTGAAACTATGGATAAGCTGTTTCTAAACCTAGAATACGCTACACGTGACTGAAGAAGAATAAAGTTGAAGAACACACACTTCCCAATTCAGAAACTTGTTATAAAGCAACAGTATTCAAGAGAGCATGATATTGGTGAAAATATTGACACATGGATAAATAGAGCAGGAAAAATAAGAACCCTCAAAATAGACATTGTAATTGCAGGCAACTGGTTTTTGTCAAATGAGCAAAGGCAATTGTAAGGGAAATAAAATCATATTTTTAACAAATGGAGGAACAATTGGAAATAGAAAATAATGAACATAGTCAAAAATTTTATACCTTTCATGAAAATTCACTCAAAACAGCTCACACTTAAGAATTTTGTTCTTGTGAAATTGAAACTTATCCTAGTAATAAATATTGCCTAAGAGTTACCTCGTGAAAGCCTCCTTGTTGCTCAAATACAGCCTCTCTCTAAGTCAACCTCAGCATATAAACTCACACATCCCCCACCCCAATGGGATATGACTTCTGGGGATGAGCATCCCTGGCACTGAGGGATTACTACCAAGCACCACTTAGTGATGCATTTGGAAAAAGACTATGACCACAAGGGGTAAATATTAAATACAAATGAGTTTTCATGGCTAAGAGATTTCAAAGTGAGTCTGGAGGTCATTCCAGAGGGTACGCTTTTATGCATAGCTCAGGAGGATCTCACTGACTGCTTCAAACAGGGGGAATCCTGAGGGCTCTAGAGATAACTAGGCACTATAGGCAGGGCAGACAATCTCAGGAATTCAGCACCCTGTCAGTGGGCCTTACCTTGGAATATATGATTACCTATCTCCCAAATTTAAGATTTAAACTCATTTATAATTTCCCTACACATGGCTCCTCTGTCTCTTTTATTTGAACCTATAATTAGCACTATACTCGTTAAATATATGTCCCAGAGACTTAAATCTTCGGTCTGTTCATATGCCAGTTGAGCCCTAATATCAGCAGAGTTGCAACATCTACTCTCCAGTTCACTGGACACACCTAGGAAAACTAACAAAAGGATGATGATGGACAATGCCCATCCCCAAAAAACGGAGAGTATCTACAACTGCAAGCAAGACAGTTCCATCCACGTGCTCCATGAGATCAAAGCTCCCTCTCTATCAGAAACAGAGTGGACATCACCACCTAAAATTCTCAAGATTGAGGAATAAACAAACATAAGAGGGGAAAGCAACTATGGACTAAAGTAGGGCTACCATTATTCAAGCAATGGAAGAACTTGTAACATTTATAGAAAGGCAGTGTTCACCAGATGTTCTGAAGGGAGAGAGGAAAGAATAGATGCAACATGGGGCATTTTGGGGATATTGGAGTTGTTCTAAATGACATTGCAATGACAGATACAGGCCATTATACATTTTGTCAAAATCTATAAAATTGTGTGGTGCAAAGAGTAAACTATAATGTAATCTATTGACCATGGTTAGTAGCACTGTTTCAATATGTGTTCATCAATTGTAACAAATGTACCACACTAAAGAAAGATGTTGTTAATGGGGATAAGTTTGGGAGGAGAAGGGGATGGGTATATGGGAATCCCACTATATTTCTATGTAAATTTATGTATTCTAAATCTTCTTTAAAAATAAAATAAAAGAAGCAGATGTGGCTCAAGCAATTGTGCTCCTGCCTACCACATGGGAGATCCCTGGTTTGGTTTCCAGTGTCTCCTAAAGAAGACAGGGAGCTGGTGTGACAGGCAGAAGCAGCGAGCTGATGCAACAAGATGATGCAACAAGAGACACAGGGAAGAAAAACATAATGAAAGACACAACAAAGCAGGGAGTGGAGGTGGCTCAAGAGATTAGGCACCTCCCTCCCCCATCGGAAATCCCAGGTTCGGCTCCTGGTGTCTCCTAAAGAAACAAGGAAGATGAACAGACACAGCAAGTGCAAACAACAATTGGGCGGGGAGAAATGAAAAAAAAATAAAACTTTAAAATAAAATAAAAACAGCTCTCATCTTTAAATAGAAAATACAAACTATTAAAAAGCACTGAAGAAAATATAGATAATATAGGTAGTCTTATATTTGGTCATTTCTAATGTAAAACCCAAAAGCATGATCCATGGAAAAAATTGATGAGATATACTTCAATAACATTAACATGTTCTACTCCATGGAAGAAAATGTTAAGAAAATGAAAAGGACTTCCGGGAAGATGGCATACTAGTAAGACACGGGAATCTCTTCTCCAGAAAAATAGCTAGAGGACAGGCTGAAACAGCCCAGAAAAAGATCTTCTACGGTTTAGGACAGCAGGTGAAGGCTGCACACCACCAAGAGGAGAGAGGGACAAAAGAGGGAAATCACGAGGACAGAACCATGAGTTGGACCAGCAGCAGCTGCTGCTGCCGGCACCCTCCCCCACACTCTTTAGAATTCTTGGGCCTCTGGGCCTGCGACCACATACAAAGGGGGCTCCAGGGATCTACCACCTCAGGAAAGGGGAGAGAGAGGGACACGGCCTAAGGCTGACTCGGGTTCTGACACGCAAATTTGGGCTGCGGAGCCCCGGACCCTTACACATGTTGTTTTTGCCCTGGGAGCCTAGGAAGGACTGGAGAAATCCAACCCTCCCAATCTCCCTCCCTTATAGCCTGGACTAATTGTTGAGGACTTCACAAGACAGGGGAGAGAGATCCTGGTGCTGACCCTGCTTTTGACTCGCAAGTTTGGTCTGCCCTGTCCTGAGAGCCCTTCCAGCCCAGGTGGGGCTGCGCCATTGTTGGCCTTGGAGCCTGCAAGGGGCTAAAGATATACAAACCTCCCAATTTCCTCCTCTACTAACAGGGACTGATTGTTGAGGACTCAGAAGGGAGTGGAAATATTTCCTAGCTGGGAAAAGGGAGGGGGCTGCCAGAGAAAACTGGAGAACTGTCTCAGAAAGTTTGAATTACAAGGCTCATAGCCCCCAGACAGGAAGCTCTATTACAATGATCTGGTCTGTGTCACAACAAATACACTCCAACCAGGCATTGAATTGAGAGCTGCCAATGGGCACCATCTCCTGGCAGACCAAGGAAGTGTGCATAAGAAAATTAAAAATAAATAGGAGAGGCTTTTCCTGGCCTCTATAGCCTCCCTGCCCAAGGCCCTAGGAAGCCACTCTACAACCAATTGCTGGGTCCAGTGCCCAGTTTTGAGCAACCAGCAGGACAATCCTAACAATCAAGGCTGAGCCAAAAATCAAAGAGCTTTGGTAACCCACAGTCTCCTGCCACTAAATCCCTATAAAAGAGAAAGAGATTGAGCATCTAAGTAAACTACATCCTAACCAGATGCCTAAACACCAGCAAAAAATTATGAGCCATACTAAGAAAATAGAAGACATGGCCCAAGAAAAGGAATACATCAAAGTCCCAGAAGAGATGCAGGATTTGAGAGAACTAATCAACGAGATGAGCACAAATTTCCAAAATCAAATTAATGAGATGAAAGACAATATAGTTAAAGAGATAAATGACATCAAGAAGACATTGAGTGAACACAGAGAAGAATTTGAAATCCGGTTCATGGGAATGAAAGACACAATAGGTGAAGTCAAAAACACATTTGAGTGACCAATGTAGCAGACTAGAGAGCCCAACACAAGCTCAACATGTATTAGAAGATAATATGTGACAGTGGTTGGTTTTCTAATAGGCAGGGACAGGATGGGCATTTAGTTACTTGTGCTAAGGCAATTGTGTACCCATATATAGACAAATACAGCAATCAATTCCTAAAGGATTAATTGTGAAAAGGAAATCTTTTAGAAATATATATGTTTATGTTATAAGGTTAGGGATTGATTTCTTAAACCAGCACAAATAAACAAAATATTAGAGAAAACAACAACAACAACAACAACAACAACAAAAAACCACATTTGAGGCATACAACAGCAGACTCGAAATGACAGAAGAAAGAATAAGTGATACTGAAGACAGAGCAGCTAAAATTGAAGAGAGAAAAAGAACAGAGAGAGAAAAGAATGGAAAAAATTGAGCAGGGGCTCAGAGAGTTGAATGACAACACAATACACAACAACATACGTATCATGGGAGTTCCAGAAGGGGAAGAGAAGGGAAAGGGGGCAGAAAGAGTATTTGAGGAAATAATAGCTGAAAATTTCCCAACTCTCATGAAAGAAATGAACTTACATGTCCAAGAAGCACACCGTACCCCAATGAGAATAAATCCAAATAGACCTATGCCAAGATACATACTACTCAGAATGTCAAATGTCAAAGATAAAGAGAAAATTCTCAGAGCAGCAAGAGAGAAGCAAATGATCATGTACAAGGGATGTCCAGTAATACTTAGTGGAGATTTCTCTTCAGAAACCATGGATATGAGAAGACAGTGGTATGATACAATACGAAACTGAAAGAGAAAAACTGGCAGCCGAGAATTCTTTATCCAGCAAAATGGTCCTTCATATATGAAGGTGAGTATAAAGTATTCACAAACAAACAGAAACTAAGAGAGTCTGCAAAAAAGAATCCACCTTTGCAGGAAATATTAAAGGAAACCTGAAAGAAAAAGACAGGAGAGAGAGGCTTGGAGGAGAGTATAGAAGAAAGAATAGCAGAAAGGATAACCAAAAGAGTAAAAAGAGAGATAAAAACAAGAGTACATATGAAAACCAAAGAATAAAATGGAGGAAGTAAATAGTGCATTTACAGTAATATCATTGAATGTGAATGGATTAAACTCCCCAATCAAAAGATACAGGCTGATAGAGTGGATCAAAAAACATGAGCCATCCATATGTGGCTTACAAGAAACTCACCTTAGACCCAACGATACAAACCGGCTGAAAGTGAAAGGTTGGAAAAAGATACTCCATGCGAATAGTAACCAGAAAAGAGCAGGGGTAGCTACACTAATATCAGACAAAACAGACTTTAAATGCAAAAATGTTATAAGAGATACAGAAGGCCATTATATATTAATAAAAGGGACCATCCACCAAGAAGGTATAACAGTCATAAATATCTATGCACCTAACCAGGGTGCCCCAAAATATATGAGACAAACTCTGGCAAAACCGAAGAGAGAAATAGACATTTCTACAATAATTGTTGGAGACTTCAACACCCCACTCACATCATCACATAGAACAACTAGACAGAAGATCAACAAGGAAATAGAGAGCTTGAACAATATGATAAACAAGTTAGACCTAACAGACATATACGGAACACTGCATCTAAACTCAGCAGGTTATACATTCTTCTCAAGTGCCCATGGATCTTTCTCCAGGATAGAACACATGTTAGGTCACAATTCAGCTCTCAATAAATACAAAAAGATTGAAATTATACAAAGCACCTTCTCAGATCATAATGGAATGAAACTAGAAATCAATAATAGACAGGAAAAAAGAAAATTTGCAAATGTGTGGAGACTGAACAACACACTCCTAAATAATCGGTGGGTCAAAGAAGAAATTGCAAGTGAAATCAGTAAATATATTGAGACAAATGAAAATGAGAACACAACATATCAAAACTTATGGGATACAGTGAAGGCAGTCTTGAGAGGGAAATTTATAGCCCTAAATACCTATATTAAAAAACAAGAAAGAGCTAAACTCAAAGATTTAACTGGACAACTAGAGAAACTAGAAAAAGAACAGCAAACCAATCCCAAAGCAAGCAGAAGAAAATAAATAATAAAGATTAGAGCAGAAATAAATGAAAATGAGAACAGAAAAACAATAGAGGTAATCAACAAAACTAAAAGCTGGTTCTTTGAGAAGATCAATAAAATTGACAAACCCCTCGCTAGACTAACAAAGAAAAAAAGAGAGAAGATGCAAATAAATACAATCAGAAATGAAGGGGGGGAAGTTACAAATGACCTCACAGAAATAAAAAGAATCATAAGAGGATATTATGAGAAACTATATGCCAACAAACTAGACAACCTAGATGAAATGGACAAATTTCTAGAAACACACAACCAACCTACAGTGATGCTACAAGAAATGCAAGAACTTAACAAACCAATCACAAATACGGAAATTGAATCATCATCAAAAATCTCCCAGCAAAGAAAAGTCCAGGGCCAGATGGCTTCACAGGTGAATTCTACCAAGCATTTCAAAAAGAATTAACACCAATCCTGTT
>JAKSZT010053928.1:52697267-52843736 GCA_026826555.1 Tolypeutes matacus | reverse complement strand
TTCAGTATGTTCTCCCAGTGTCTTCTTTATATCCTTAATCTCTTCCTTCAGTTCTTTAAGTTGGTCCATGATATTTGTTTGGATAGCTTTGATTAGTTGTTCGATGTACTGCATTGCTTCCTGGTTTTTATTTTGTGCACTGGACTGGTCCATGTTTTCCAGTTTTTCAGAGTCATTTGTATTTTTCTGTTGCCCTCTGGTCATCATATTATCTTGATGGGTTTGTTCAGTTGATTAGCTTTTCTCTATGCTCTAGAATTTTATTTAGCTGTTGGTTCTGCGTGTGAGTTAAGTTTTCTCTTTGGCAGTTTTTCTTCTTATTTTATTTCCTTACTTCTTTCTATGTTCCCTTGAAGGCAAAAGGTTAGGGCCAGAGGAATCAAAAGATGTAAGGAAGGCAGAAGGATAATAGAAATATTGATAAAAGTTAGAAGAGGTGCAAAATGAGACTTAATGAGATGAATATTTAACTTGTGTAGGCACTGTAGAGTACTAGGAAAAAATATGGAGTTCCTATAATGGACTGGGAAAACAAATGGAGGAATATATATATATAGTGATTTGGAAGGCTAGAATTATGAGGAGGTAGAGAAATAGTAGAGAAAGGTCTGAAAGGAAAAAGTTAATACCAATAAAAAAAAAAAAAAAGAAAAAAGAAGAAGAAAACAAAATAGATGGGATAGAAATTGACACCCTTAAGTTGTGGGCCTATGAAAAAATGTTGTCTCTAAGAGCCACAACAGAAAACAGAAGGCAGAAACATGCAGGAAGGATAAGCGATAGTTTGTAATACAGAATCAATATATACAGCGAGTGGGAAATTACTGAATAAGAAGCCCAGCAAATAAGCGACCAGCTGGCAGCACCTATTTAAAAAAAAAAAAAAATAGAAGGAAAAAGGAAGGGGTGAGGAAAATGGGAATAATAGCAATAGATCAGAAAGTAACAGAGAGAAACCAAAGATCCACACAGGCAAGCAGTCAAACAGAGCTAAGGGGGGTCAATGATTCCCCTAGGGTCCACGTGGATCCTTCCTGCCTTATTGTGTTTATCAATGAATTTCCCCACAGGGTTCTATATGCAGGTCCTGAAGCAGCTTTTAGCTGTTAAACTAAATTAAAAAGAATTTATTTTTCATTTGTTGAGGTGACCTCACTTTTTTTTTTTTTTTGCCAAATGCAGGACCCAAAATAATTCCTCTTCTAGACCAACCCCCTTACGGAAGGGACCCTAGCTGGGCCCGTGGAAATTAATCAAGCACGTCCCACTTTCGGGACTCCCCAGGTTAGCTGAAGCTCTGATGTTAGTCAGTGAGGAGTGCTAAAGACGGCGGATTCCGCCCCTTCTGGCGCCGAGCTCCAGCGTCACCGGGCTGCTCAGTAAATCAGTTTGAGTGCAGATTCGCGTCTGCTCTCAGCCTGATGCTGCTTTAGGTCGGCTTATCTGCTCCCCAAAGCCACGGGGCGGTGCAGGCAGCCAGATCGATGTCTAAAAATATAAAATACCCTTCCCTGTCTTCCAACCGAACCCTCCCTTTTTTGGGAAGTGTCCCTTCCTCCTGGCTCCGCAGCAGCCCGGGTCTTATCCCTGGGTGGCTAGGGAAATCAGCTGCGTTCCCCGACCAAAATCCCCCCTCTGGTTCACCGGGTGCTGACTAGCTCGTTTGCTCTGTTCACACAAGGTCCAAGGGGCGCCAGGCAGCCAGATCCCCAGAAAATAAAACTTTTCGCCCCGCCCGCGGCTCAAAATGGCCGTTTTATTTATTTTTTCCCCTAACCGCGGGGCTCAGCCGCCCGTGCCAACCTCCACCGGCAGCCTCAAAACTCACGAATCTCCACCGTTCAGTCCACGCCGCCGATCCGCGCAGATAGATGTCCCAAGCCTCTCACTCCACGTGTGCACAGCAGAGACGCCCGGGCAGGACCCCGTCCCCAATCCGCCTTGCTCTGGGAGCTTGCAGTGTGCGCCCTCCTACACCAAAGCCACCTTGCCCTCTATATTTCTATTATTAACCACAATCCTCATCCACCACAGGGTTCACTGTTATACAAGCCCTCGTTTTATCCTCTGGCTTTCCTTTCAGAAACATAGACAGCCCAAAATTTCTCCTTTCAACCACATTCACAGACATATTTCAGTGCTATTAATTACACTCACATGGTTATACTATCTTGTGTCCATTTCGAAACCATTACGATCAACCTAATTATAAACTCTGCACAGATCAAGCATCAAGTACCCATTCTCTACTCCAATCCTACCTTCTTGTAACCTATCTCCCAGACCTATAAGGTTTTTCTTGTATTATAGAAGTTGTGAGTTTATAAAATAATCATACATAACATACAGGATTCCCACACATCACCCCACCATTAACACGATGCATTGTTGTGGAACATTTCATACAAAGGTTGAAAAGCATTATCAAAATATTATGACTAACTATAGTCTACAGCTTACATTTGTTGTGTTTTCCATAAGCCACCCTAATGTAAACACCATGTATTAGTATTGTATATTTATTATAGTTCATGAGAGAACATTTTCTTATTGGTACTATTAACCACAGTCCATCTTCACCAAGGTCCACCATGGGGTTCACTATGTTATATGGCCCCAGGCCTTGCACAATCCATCCAAGTGCATACTCAGGGGTTCTCCATCTCATCACAGAATTGTGCCTATATTCACCTCAGTCAATTTTGGAACATTTTCATTACTTCATAAGGAAAAATCTCCTATGACCTTATTCCCCCCTATTGTCAACCCTTTGCATTGATATAGTACCTTCTTTGCCATTGGTGAAAAAAAATAACATTACTGTTAACTATAATCCATAAGTTACATTAGTTGTATTTTCCCCATAGATCACCATATACTTAACATCTTGCAACAGTGATGTACATTTGCTCTTGTTTATTGAAGGACATTCTTGTATTTTACTATTAACAATAATCCTTATCCACCACTGAGTTCACTATGTTATACAGTCAATAGATAAACTTCTAACCATCTTTCAATTGACATTTACTTTCCTAGACTACTTCTTTCAGTTACCATCACATTTATACATCATAACTGTTAGTGATACTCAATGTAATGTGTTACCATCAACTCTATGCATTTCCACACATCTGCAATCAATCTTATTAAAAATACATTAAGCATCAGCTTCCCCTTCTCAACCCTCATTCTACCTCATGGTAACCTATACTGTAGAGTTTAACTCCATGAATTTACTCAGCATGTTTAGTTCATATTAGTAATACCAAACAATTTTTGTCCTTTTGAGTCTGGCTTATATCACTCTATATAATTTCCTCAAAGTTCATCCCTATTATCAAATGCATCCCATATTCATTTTTTTTATACTTAAACAGTGCTTCATTATATTTATATACCACATTTTGTTTATCCATTTATCAGTTGATGGACACGGGTTGTTTCCATATTTTGGCAGCTGTGAATAATACCATTATGAATATTGATGTGCAAATGTCTCTTTGAATTCCTGCTTTCAGTTCTTTGAATATATTCCTAGTAACAGGATTGCTGGTTCATATGGCAGATCTATATTTAGTTTCCTGAGGAACTGCCAAACTGTCTTACACAGAGTCTGCATTTTACATTCCCACAACATTGAAGGAGTGTTCCTGTTTCTCCACATCTTTTTTTAAAAAAATAAGGTCGATTCTTTAAGGTATTTCCCTAATAGCTAGTGATTTTGAGCATCTCTTCATGTGCTTTTTGGCTATTTGTTTTTCCTCTTTGGAAAATTGTCTATTCATGTTTTTTGCCCATTTTTCACTAGGTTGCCTATTTTTTTAATCATTGAATTGAATGATCTATTTATATTAAAAGGAAATCAAACCCTTATTGAACATGTGGTTTCCAAATATTTTCACTCATTGAGTAGGCTAATTTTTCACCTTATTGACAAAGTCATTTGAAGCACAAAAGTTTTTTTTTTTTAATTTTGAGGAGGCCCCATTTATGTTATTTTTTCATTGCTCATACTTTGGGTGTAAGGTTTAAGAAAACACCACTTACTACCAGATCTTGAAGATCTTTCCCTACATTTTCTTCTAGGAGTTTTATGGTTGCCGCTTTTATATTTAAGTCTTTGATCCATTTTTTAGTTGATTTTTGTACAAGATGTGAGATAGGGGTCCTCTTTCTTTCTTTTGTATATGGATATCCAGTTCTCCCAGCACCATTTGTTGAAGAGACTTTTCTGATTCAGTTAGGTTTGACAGCCCTATAAAAATCACTTGTCCATAGATATGATGATATATAATGGAGAAGAATGCACAAGGAAGGGCAAGTGTGATTCATGTGGGAAAGGAGTCTCAGAAGGAGAGGCCAGGTAATCCCCTCTGAAGAATGGACATCTGAGCAGTGAACTACCTGGGGACAAGCACTTTATTTTTTTGTCTTTATTTTTTTAAGATACTTAGATTACATAAATGTTACATAAAAAATGTAGGGGATTCTCATATGTCTCACTCCTTACCCTTCCCAGACTTTCCAACATTGACAACATCCTTCATTAGTGTGGTACATTTGTTACAATTGATGAACACATATTGAAGCATTGACACTGATTGAGAATTATAGTTTATATTATAGTTTAAACTCTCTCCCACACATTTTTTGTAAGTTATGACAAGATATATAATGGCCTTTATCCATCACTGCAACATTATTCAGGACAAATCCAATGTCCCAAAAATGCCCCCATATTTCACCTATTCCCCTCCTCCCCTCAGAAACTCTGGCAGCCACTGCCTCCACATCAATGATAAAAGTTCTTCCATTGCAGTACAACAATAAGTCTATAGTTGAATACCAGTAAAAGTACTCTAGTCCATCGTTCATTCTTCAATCCTGAGGATTCTGGGATGGTGATGCCCACTCCGCCTCTAATTGAGAGGGGGCTTTGATCCCACGGGGCAGGACTATCCCACTTGAAGTTGTTGACTCCCTCTGTTTCTTAGGATCATCGTTGTCTGTCATTATTTCCTTGTTAGTTGTTTTGGCTGAGTCCAGTGAACTGGGGAGTAGGCACTGCAACTCTGCTGAGATTCAGGGCAGAACTGGCACATGGAAAGCCCACAGTTTAAGTCTCTTGGACATAAAGCTATCAACTCTAGTACTTACTATAGGTTCAAATATAAGGGTCAAAAGAGCCATGTGTAGGAAAACCACCACCAAGTCCAACTCTGTCACGTTGGGGAACATAAATTTCAAAGTAGGGCTCACTGATAGGGTGCCAAACTTCTGAGATGTCAACCCCGCCTGTAGTGTCTGGATGTCTCAGGAGCCCTGCTATTCAATGTAATATTTACTGTGGCAGTGAATCAGATCCTGCTGACACATGTATAAGTGTAAACTCTGGGATAACCTCCCAACTCACTTTGAAGTCTCTTAGCCATATAAACTCGTTTGTCTTTACCCTTTCTCCCTTTTGGTCAAGGTCTTTCCCCAGTTGCATTGCTAGTTGGTGCTTGTTAGTAATCCCTCAGTGCCAGGGAGCCTCATCCCCAGGAGTCATGTCCCACATTGGGGGGAAGGTAATGCATTTATATGCTGAATTTGGCTTGGAGAGAGGCCACATTTGAGCAACAAGGAGGCTCTCAAGAGGTAACTCTTAGGCAATATATAATGCGAGACTAAGTTTCAAATTCAAATGTAAAGGTTCCTAAGTGGAATCATCAATACCAAAGAGCTGTCAGTGGTCCATCCTCCTTCACTAGTCACTGCCCCTGTACTCAGGAATTCTTGCTGTCCCATTGGAGAATGTGGCAGAAATCCCCAGGATGGGAATTGGATATTTTTTTGGTTATTGTGTGGATCTCCACCCACTGTGACAATTCCCCATGAACACTTGATCTCTTTCATGTGCATTATAGGGATGCCCCAATTGAACCTCCTCCCATGCATCCTCCATCACTTACACCCTGTACCAATGATCCTCCCAGGCACCAGTTGTAAACTTTCTGTGATCTCAAACTTCTTCAGAAGTGAAGCCAACAAAATAACTGAATAAAATTAATAAGAAAATGAAATAACAATGATAGCTTTTAAAATGACAAAATACAAAGGACTAAAAAGGATTTGAAATAATGAAAAATAATAAAAAATAAAATTAAAAAAATAAATTTTGGCATTATGTCTTTCATTACTGTAAGATCTGTTGTCTTATTGTACGATGACAGTTTCTTCCATTGATTTCCCCACTGTCTTATTTTTTACATTTTATCTTCAAAGATGCTTTAGGTTACAGAAAAGACACATACAGAATATAGGGGGTTCCCATATACCCAATATCCTCCCCCACTCCCTCTTTCCCCTATTAATAATATTTTACATGTGGGCGGTACATTTGTTACAATTAATGTTCAAATATTGAATTATTGCTACTCACCATTGTCCATGATTTACATTATGGTTTACATTTTGGAACATGAAGTTTTATAAATCTTGATGAAACTTAACATGGCCTGTATCCATCATTGCAAAATCATGTAAAACTATTCCAATGACTCAAAAATTCCCCATGTTCCATCTTTTCTATTCCTCCCTCCCTCTCCCTTCAGTACCCATGGCAACCACCAAGCTTCACTCCTTGAAAAAAATGATTCACAGTTACTTACAACAACATTAAGGGCTTGACTTACTGTTCTGTCTTCCTCTATTAGGCACTGCCTATGCTTTCAAGAGACTCCCATTCCTCTGTTTGAGAACAGAAAAGAACCCCCCTGGATAGGAGACCAATACCTTCCAGTTCATTGTGTGGGTCTCCACCCACTGATAGAAAGCACTATGACAGGATGAACACTCACATACTTCCTGGAAGCCTGTTCCAGGTGTGCCCTGTCCCACATGTCCCCTGCATCCAACACCCTAAACCAGGAACCCACCCCTGCCATATTTGCAAAAAATATTTCCAACGTTGTAATTTCAACCACAAACCCACAAATCTCCAGAGTTCATCTGCTTCCTCCTCCAACCCTCCCCCCAGTTCCAAGGACTGTGCAATGCCCACAACCGTACCCCCCCTCAAAGGCCAGCACCACTCAACCTGATAACATCACTGCACCACTGTCTTGCCCATTCACTACATAACTACTCCCATCCATCTTATCATAGATTTTGCCCATATAGGCATTGGCTCACAACCCTCTAATCCCTTTCTGTCTCCTATAAACATATCTTCCAGACTCTAGCTCTATGAGGCTGCTCAATTTGCTTAATTCATATCAGTGAGGTCATATAATATTTGACCTTCACTGCCTGGCTTGTTTCATTCGACATAAGGTCTTCAAGGTACATCCATGTTATCCCATATGTTAATACTGCATTCCTTCTTACAGCTTATATTCCATTGTATTTAATATTCCATTGTCTGCTTGCTTATCTATTCATCTGTTGATGGACTTTTGGATTGTTTCCAACTTTTGACAATAGTGAATAATGCCGTTATAAATATTGCTGTGCATATATCTGTTCATGACCCTGCTTTCAATTCTTCTGGGTATATACCTAGTAGTGTTGCTGGATCATATGGCAGAGCTATAGTTAGCTTCCTGAGGAACCTCCAGACTGTCCTCCACAATGGTTGCACCATTCTGCATTCCCAACAGCAGTGGATAAGTGTTCCCATTCCTCCACATCCTCTCTAACACTTATAGCCCTCTGTTTTTTAAGAGTCACCCATTTAATGGGTGTAAGATGATATCTCATTGTAGTTTGATTTGCATTTTCCTAATAGCTAGTGATGTTGAGCATCTTTTCAAGTGCTTTTTAGCCATTTGTATTTCTTCTTTGGAGAAGTATCTATTCAAATCACTTGTCCATTTTGTAAATGAGTTGTTTCTCTTTTTATTTTCAAGGTGTAGGATTTCTTTATATATGCTAGATCTTAAGCCCCTATAAGATATATGGTTGCCAAGTAATTTCTTCCATTGAATAGGCTGCCTTTTCACTTTCTTGACAAACTCTTTTGAGGTGAAAAAGTTTTTAAATATGAAGTGGTCCCATTTACCTATTTTTTTTTTCATTGCTTGTGCTTTGGGGGTAAAGTTCATGAAACCATTTCCTAAAACAAGATCTTGTAGATGCTTCCTTACATTATCTTCCAAGATCTTTATAGTCTTAGCTCTTATATTTAGAACTTTGATCCATCTTGAGTTAAATTTTGTATAAGGTGTGAGATGATGTTTCTTTCTCAATCTTTTGGATATGGATATCCAGATCTCCAAGCACCATTTTTTGAAGAGGCTATTCTCTCCCAGTGGCTTTGTCAAATATCAGTTGACTGTATGTGCAAGGATCTATATCATAACTCTCAAATTAGTTCCATTGGTCAGTATGTCTAACCTCGTGGAAATACCATGCAGTTTTGACCACTGTAACTAGGTAGTATGTTTTAAATTCAGTTAGTGGAGTCCTCCAATTATGTTTTTCTTTTTCAGTATACCATTGATTATTTGGGGACCCCTGCCCTTCCAAGTAAATTTCATAATTAGCTTTTTCAATTCAACAAAATAATGCTGTGGTTATTTTTATTGGGATTGTGTTAAATCTGTAAATCAGTTTGGGTAGGATACACGTCTTAATGCTGTTTAGTCTTCCTATCCATGAAAAAGGAGTATTCTTCCTTTTATTTAGGTCTTCTTTGATTTCTTTTAACAGTGTTGTGTTGTTTTCTGCACACTAGTAATTTACATCTTTAATTAAATTTATTCCTAGGTATTTGATTCTTGTAGTTGCTATTGTACATGTTGTTGTTGTACAGAAATGCTACTGATTTTTACACATTGATCATATAACCTGCAACTTTACTGAACTCATTTATAAGCTCTAGAAGATTTGCTGTAGATTTCTCAGTGCTTTCTAAGTATAGGATCATGTCATCTGCAAATAATGAAATTTTTACTTCTTCCTTTCCAGTTTGGATGTCTTTTACATCTTTTTCTTGCCTAAGTGCTTGAGCAAGTACTTCTAACACAATGTTAAATTAGAGTAGTTACTGTGGGCATCCTTGTCTTGTTCCATATCTTAGAGGGAAGGCTTTTTAGGATTTCACCATTGAATATGATGTTAGCTGTAGGTTTTTCATATATACCCTTTATCATGTTGAGGAAGTTTCCTTCTATTCCTATCTTTTTAAGTCTTTTTTATCAGGAAAGGGTGCTGTATTTTGTCAAATGCTTTTTCTGCATCTATAGAGATGATCATGTGATATTTTTCTTTCAATCTGCTTATGTGGTGCATTACACTGATTGTTTTTCTCATGTTGAACCATCCTTGCATACCAGAGATGAAACCCACTTGGTCATGGTGTTTAATTCATTTGATGTGTTGTTGAATACAATTAGCAAGTATTTTGTTGAGGATTTTACCATGTAGGTTCATTAGCAAGATTGGTCTATAATGTTCTCTTCTTATGGTGTCTTTGGCTTTGTCATTAGAGTGATGTTGGCATCATAGAATGAGTTAGGCAATTTTCCCTCCACTTCTATTTTTTGGAAGAGTTTAAGCAGGGTTGATGTTAGTTCTTTCTGGAATGTTTGGTAGAATTCATCTGTGAAGCCATCTGATCCTGGGCTCTTCTTAGTTGGGAGGTTTATGATGAATAATTCAATCTCATTACTTGTGATTGGTCTGCTAAGTTCATCAATTTCTTCTTTCATCAGTATAGGCTGCTTGTGTGTTTCTAGGAATTTGTCCCTTTCCTCTAAAGTATCCATCTTGTTGGCATACAATTTTTCAAAGTAGCCTTATATGATACTCTTTATTTTAGTGGGGGTCAGTGATGATATCCTCTTACTTATTTCTTATTTTATCTATTTGCATATTCTCTTTTCTTTTCTTTGTTAAAGTAGCTAAAGATTTGTCCATTTCATTAATCTTCTCAAAGAACCATGTTTCAGTTTTGTTTATTTTTTCTAGTGCTCTCTCATTTTCAATTTCATTTAGCTCTTCTCTAATCTTTGTTATTTCCTTCTTTCTGCTTGCTTTGGGGTTAGTTTGTTGTTCTTTTTCTAATTCCTCCAGGTGTGCAGTTTTGGTCTTAAATTTTAAATTTATCTTCTTTTTTAATAAAGGCATTTGTGGCTATGAATTTCCCTCTCAGAATGGCTTTTGCTGCATCCCATAGATTTTGTTACATTTTGTTGTCATTTTCATCCATTTCAAAGTATTAATAGTTACTGATTTCTTTTGTGATTTCCTCCTTGTCCCAGTGTTTGTCCAGGAGTGTGTTGTTTAACTTCCATATCTTTGTGCCCAATCTGGTTCTCTGCCCCTTATTGATTCCAACCTTCATTGCAATGTGGTCAGAGAAATTACTTTGTATAATTTCAATCTTTCTGAATTCTTCGTGTGCTGTTTTTTGGCCTAGCATGTGGTCTACCCTGGAGAATGATCCATGTGCTCTCAAGAAGAATGCATACCCCACTGTATTTGGGTATAATGTTCTGAATATGTCTTTTAGGTCCAGATCCTCTAATGTATTGTTCACAGTTTTTGTTTTATTATTGATTCTCTGTCAAGATATTCTGTCTAATGGTGATAATGATCTATTAAAGTCTCCCAGTATAATTGTAGAAGCATCTATTTCTCCACTTAGTTTTTCCAGTTTTTATCTCATGTATTTTGAGGTGCCTGGGGTAGGTGCATAAATTTTTTATGATTGCTCTTTCTTCTTGATAGATTACCCCTTCTATTAATATTTAATGTCCTTCTTTGTCTCTTACAATGGTTTTGCATTTAAAGTCTATTTTTTCCAATATTATTATAGCTACTCCCAACTTTTTGGTTATTGTTTGCTGATAATATTGTTTTCCAGCCGTTCACTTTCAGCCTCCTTGCACTCCTGGGTCTAAGGTGAATTTCTTGTAGACAATATATAGATGGGTCATAATTCCTTATCCATTCTGCCAATCTGTTTCTCTTGCCTGGTGAATTTAACCCATTAACATTCCATGTTATCACTGTCAAGGTATTATTTACATTAGCCATATTTTCTTTAGGTTTATGTATGCCATATATTGTTTTTATTTCTCTTTTTATCTTTTTAGTTGTTCTTACAGTATCCTCCAACTCTCTCTCTCTTGTTTTCTCCTTTCAATCTGTGGAACTCCCTTTAGTATTTCTTGAAAGGCAGGTTTCTTATTGACTTGCTCTCTTAATTTCTGTTTATCTGTGAATATTTGGAACTCTTCTTCATTTTTGAATGCCATCTTTGCTAGATGGAGAATTCTTGGATGGAATTTTTTTCTTTTAGCACCTTAACTATGTCATACCACTGTCTTCTTACCTCCATGGTTTCAGATGATAAATCAGCACTTAATCTTACTGAGGGTCCCGTGTATATGAAGGATCTCTTTTCTTTTGCTGCCTTCAGTATTCTTTCTTTGTCTTAAGCATTGGACAATTTGACAAATATATGCCTTGGAGTAGGCTTGTTAGGATTTACACTCTTTGGGGTGTGCTGCACTTCCTGGACATGTACGTCCATCTCCCTCAATAGGTTTGGGAAGTTTTCAGCCATTATTTCCTCCAACACATCTTCTGTCCTCTTTCTCTTCTCTTCTTCCTCTGGGATACCTAGAATGTGTATGTTTGTGCATTTCATTTTGCCATTGAAATCCCTAAGTCCATGCTGGATTTTTTCTATCTTTTATTTATCTGTTCTACTATCTGTTTGATTTTAGATGTACTGTCTTTGAATCACTGGTTCTTTCCTTTGCCTGTTCAATTCTGCTGATCTGTGCTTCAAGTATATCTGTGATTTCTTGGATTGTGCTGTTCATCACCATCACATCCCTTATCTTTTTATGTATGTTTACAATTTCCTCAGTATGTTCTCCCAGTGTCTTCTTAATATCATTAACCTCTTCTTTCACCTCATTAAGTTGATTCATGATATTTGTTTGGACATCTCTGATTAGTTGCTCCTTTTCTGTTTCTCCTCCTGGTTTTTAGTTTGTTCATTGGACTGAGCCATGTCTTCCTACTAAGGTATGGATTGTATTTTTTGCTGGTGTCTAGGCAGCTATTTATCTTGATGGGTTATTCAGCTCATTCACTTGTCTCTACTCTAGGGTTTAATTTTGTTGTTCTTTTTGTGTGTGTAGTAAGGTTCGACTTTGGCACTTCATTCTACTTATTCTATTTCCTTGCTGTTCTCTATATTCCCTTGAAAAAAATTTAAGAACAGAGTAAAGGAAAGAGATAGGAAGAGAAAAGGAATAATAGTGATAATAATAGTAAAATGTAGGAAAGGAACAGTACAAGACCTAGGACAATGAATAAATAACACGAGTAAGACGTACCAACTAATAAGATTTAGAAAGTGGAATAGAAACAATGAAATGAGACACAGAATAGAGAAAAATATATAGAATGAATTAAAAGGTCACAATGATGAGATGAGAGGAAAAGAAAAAAGAAAAGAGAAAAAGAAAAAAGCAAATAAAAACAGAAAAAAGAGGAGAGAGAAATAAAATCAAGAAAAAATGAGGACAAAACAAAAAGAGGTGGAATTAAAGAACAGCAAACAAAAGATAGAAAGATGAAAGAGAGAAAAGAAATAGCATAGGTAGAGAAAATTGGTAAGGAAAACAAAACAAAACAAAAACAGGGAAACAAAGGAAAGGGAAACACAACAAACAAGAAACAAGAAAACAGCAACTCATTTAAAAAAAGAAGAAAGACAGAAAAAAAGAACAACAACAATAGAAAAAAACACATGGAAAACAGCCTTCCCTCTTAGACCCCTAAGTATCTTCTGAGGCTGCTGGTGTTCATCAATCACCCTTCAGCCTGCCTTCTGCAGGTATATATTTTTTTAATGTAATATTTTTTTTAAATATTTTAAAAGATACTTAGATTACATAAATGTTACACAAAAATTACAGGGATTCCCATGTTCCCCACTTCCCACACCTCCCACAAACTCCCACATAAACATCTTTCATTAGGGTGGCACATCACCTGCAATGGAAATACACATCCTGGGGCTTTGCCACTAAGCATGGACCATAGTTCACATTGTAGCCCACACTCTCTCCCACACAGTTCTGCATGTTTTATGCCTATATCTATTACTGTAATGTCACTCAGGATAATTCCCAAGTCCTGAAAAAGCCCCTGTATTACAACTGCTTTTCCCTCTCCCTGCCCTGAAAGCGTCCAGTGGCCACTGGTTCCACATCAATGTTGTAATTTCTTCCATTGCTAGAATCACAATATGTCTACAAGAGAATATCAGTAAGTCCACTCTATTCCACAGGTCTTCCCCCAATCCTGAGGAGTCTGTGATGGTGATGTCCACTCCACCTCCAAGTGAGAGGGGGCTTATATCCCACGGTTAAGATGGATGGGATTAGCCTGTCTGCAGCTGCAGACTCTCTCCATTCCCTGGGATGGCCATTGTCCATCATCATCTCATCACCAGGTGACTTGAGTGAATCCATTGAGCTGTAAAGTACAAGTTGCAGCTCCACTGGGATTCCAGACACAGCTGGCACATGGGCAGGACAAAGGCTCCATTCTCTGGAAGTATACCTACAAACTCCAGCATCACATATAGTTTGAATAGAAGGGACTGATGGACCATGTACAGGGAGAACTTATTTGAGTTCAATTCTGTCACTCTCAGGAGCACAGATTCCAAAGTAGAGCCCACTGATAAGGCATCAATCTCTGGAGCTATCTCCCCTTATATAGGACCTGGGTGCCTCCAGAACCCTCAGGAGACCCTTTGTTTGGGGTGATATCCAATTTGGTGTTCTATGAGATCCTACTGAGGTGGGCGTAAGCGTTACCTCTCGGATGATCTCCCAAATCTCTTTGAAGTCTCTGAGCCATATGAACTCATTTGACTTTCCCCTTTCCCCTTTTATTCAAGGTCTTTTTCCATTCATATGGCCAGTTGGCACCTGGTAGTAATCCCTCTTTGTGAGGGAGGCTCATCCCCAGGAGTCATGTCCCACCCTGGGGGGAAGGTAATGAATTCATATGCTGATTTTGAGCAACAATGAGGTTCTCAGGTGGCAACCTTTAAGCACCCCATAACAGTAAGCTAAGTTTCAGTTACAAGAGCAAAGACTTATAAGGCTAGTCATCAATAACAAAAACCCATTAGTGGACCATCCTCCTTTGCCAGACACTGCCCCTGCACTCGGGGGACTGTTGCTGCTCCCTTGGAGAATGTGGCAGAGCTCTCCAGGCTGGGAATTCAGTATTCTCTCATTTATTGAGTGATTGTGTACCCACTGTGACCATGTCCCACCCTTTGATCATTTGAACAATTCTATATATCTTTCAAGTATGAACTTCCTCCCATGAAACCCCCATCCCAGACACCCCACATCAATGATCTTCTCCTGCCCCTCTTGTAACCCTTCTGTGATCTAAACCTTTCCAGAAGATGAGCCCATATAATAGCCAAAAACAATTAATAGGAAAATGAAATAATAATGATAAGTTTAAATGTAAGAGATAAAATACATGGAAACTTAAAAAAAAAAAAACACTAAATATAAAATTAAATTAAAGGATTGGGATATTCAAAAAATGGGGAAAAAACTAAGAAAAAAATTTTTTAATTTTTTAAACATTTTTCCTTTTATCACTGCATTATCAGGTGTCCAGTCTGTGCCATGGCACCTTCCCCCTCTCACTTCCCAGGGTCTCCCAAATTTTCATTTAATTTTCAAATAAGTTTTAGGTCATGGCAAAGTCACACACAGAATACTGGAGACTCTCATATACCCAAACTCCTCCCCCTTTCCTCACCCCATATTAAAATCTTTTTGTATATGGACGGTAGCATTGTTATAACTGTTATACAGATAGTGAAACATAGCTACTAAACATTGTCAATGGTTTACAGTACAGTTGACATTTTAGATGGTACAATTTAATAATTTTTTATGATATTTACCATGTCCTGTGTCCATCACTGTAAGGTAGTGAAAAACATTTCCACTGACCACTAAATATCCCCTGTTTGATCTATTCTGTTCCTCCCTCCCAATCCCCCTTGGGCACATGACACCACCACCCTCGACTTAACTCATTGGATGACAAGATTTGTAGTTACATGCAACAAGAGGTCTTGACACGCTGATTATCTTCCCCTATTAGGATCCACCCTTGCTCATAGAGACACCCACCTTTCTGTTTCTGGGTGAATCGGTCCTCTCAAAGATGGGGGCCCATATCCTTCCCACTCACTGTGTGGGTCTCCAGCCACCGACACAACACATGATGAGAGGATGAACACTCACACACTCCCCAGAAGTCTACTCCAGATGCACCCCATCCTGAATGCCCCCCCCACCTACACCCTAAACCAGTGACACTCCCTTGTCATATTGCCATAAGAGCATTCCCACTCCTGCACTTTCAACCTCATACCCACAAATCCCGTGTTCACCTGGTTCCTCCCCATCTCTCACCCCCAGTATCCTGGGTATTCTAACCCACCTTTCCTAAACTACCCACCTGTTGGCCCTGCACCACCAAACCCAGTAATATCACTACCTACCTTCCTATCCTTCAATAAACAAATTACTTTATCACTTGACCTTAGATTATGTCCATATGGGTGATGGCTCAAAACCTTCGCTTCTCTTTCTCTCTCTTGTTAATCTATCTTTTGGACAATGGTTCTTGGAGACTGCTCCCTTTCCTCAATTCATATCAGTGAGGTCAGGTACTGTTCATCCTTCAATGCCTGCCTTGCTTCACTCAATATAAGGTCTTCAAGATTCATCCATGTTATTCGTGTGGTAGCACCTTATTCCTTCTTACAGCTGAGTAATATTCCATTGTATGTAGGTACCACATTTTGTTTAGCCATTCATCTGTTGAAGGCCACCGGGGCTGATTCCACTTTTGGCAATAGTGAACAATGCTGCTATGAACATTGGTGTGCATATATCTGTTCATGTCTTTGCTTTCAATTCCTCTGGGTATAGACCCAACAGTGGAACCACTGGATCATACGGAAGATCTATTGTTAGTTTACTGAGGAACCGCCAAACTGTCCTCCACAGTGGCTGGACCATTCCACAATCCCACCATCAGGGGATGAGGGTTCCCATTCCTCCACATCCTCTCCAATACTTATAGTCTGCTGTTTTTTTAATAGCCACCATTGTAATGGGTCTAAGATGGTATTTCATTGTAGTTTTGATTTGCATTTCCCTAATAGCTAGCGATGTCAAGTATTTTTTCATGTGCTTTTTAGCCATTTGTATTTCTTCCTTGGAGAAGTGCCTTTTCAGGTCACTTGCCCATTTTTTAAATGGGTTGTTTGTCTTTTTATTTTCAAGGTATAGGATTTCTTTATATATGCTGGATATTAGGCTCCTATCAGATATATGGTTGCCAAATATTTTCTCCCATTGAGTAGGCTGACTTTTTATTTTCTTGATAACATCATTTGAGGTGCAGAAGTTTTTAATTTTGAGGAGATCCCATTTATCTATTTTTTTTCTTTTACTGCTCGTGCTTTGGGTGTGAAGTTCATGAAACCATTTCTTATTACAAGGTCCTGTAGGTGCTTCCCTACATTATCTTCCAAGGTCTTTATGGTTTTGCCTCTTGTATTTAGATCATTGATCCATCTTGAGTTGATTTTTATATAAGGTATGAGATGGTGTTCCTCTCTCATTCTTTTGGATATGGATATCCAGTTCTCTGAGCACCACTTCTTGAAAAGGCCATTTTCTCCCAACTGAGTAGACTTGGTGGTTTTGTCGATATCTGATGACTGTATATGCGAGGATCTATAGTAGAATCTCAATTCGATTCCATTGGTCTGTATGTCTATCCTTGTGCCAATACCATGCAGATTTGAGCACTGTAGCTTTGTATTATGTTTTAAAGTCAGGTAGTGTGATACCTCCAACTACATTTTTCTTTTTCAATATGTCTTTGGCAATTCGGGGCCCTTACCTTTCCAAATATATTTTGAGGTTTGTTTTTCCAGTTCCTTAAAAAATACAGTGTGATTTTTATTGGTATTGCATTAAATTTGTAGATTAGTTCAGGCAGGATAGACATCTTGATGATGTTTAGTCTTCCTATCCATGAACAGGGAATATTCTTCCATTTATTTAGGTCTTCTTTGATTTCCTTTAACAGTGTTGTGTCATTTTCTGTATGTAATTCCTTTGCATCTTTAGTTAAATTTATTCCAAGGTATTTGATTCTTTTAGTTACTATTTTAAATGGTATTTTTTTCTTGATTTCCTTCTCAGATTGCTCGTTATTGGTGTACAGAAATGCTAATGATTTTTGAGCATTGACCTTATAGTATAGCCTGCGACATTACTGAACTCCTTTATAAGTTCTAGAAGCTTTGTTGTAGATTTCTCAGGGCTTTATATGTATAGGATCATGTCTTTGGCAAATAATGAAATTTTTACTTATTCTTTTCCAATTTGGATGCATTTTATATCTTTTTCTTGCCTCAGTGCTCGAGCAAGTACTTCTAAGACAATGTTAAATAAGAGTGGTGATAGTGGGCATCTTTGTCTTGTTCCTGATCTCAGAAGGAAGGCTTTTAGGATTTCACCACTGAAGATGATGTTAGTTATGGGTTTTTTATATATACCCTTTATCATGTTCAGAAAGTTTCCTTCTATTCCTATCTTTTGCAGTGTTTTTATCAAGAAAGGATGCTGTATTTTGTCGAATGCTTTTTCTGCATCTATAGAGATGATCATGTGATTTTTTTCTTTCAATCTGTTTATGTGGTGTATTACATTGATTGATTTTCTTATATTGAACCATCCTTGCATACCCAGGATGAAACCCACTTGGTCATGATGTATAATTATTTTGATATGTTGCTGAATGCGATTAGCAAGTATTATGTTGAGGATTTTAGCATCTGGGTTCATTAGAGGAATTGGTCTGCAATTTTTCTTTCTTGAGGCATCTTTGTTTGGCTTTGGTGTTAGGGTAATGTTGGCATCATAGAATGAGTTAAGCAATATACCTTCTACTTCTATTTTTTTGGAAGAGCTTAAGCAGGATTGGTGTTAGCTCTTTCCGGAATGTTTGGTAGAATCCAGTTGTGAAGCCGTCTGGCCCTGGGCTGTTCTTAGTTGGGCGGTTTTTAATGACTGGGTCTATCTCTTTAGTTGTAATTGTACTGTTGAGTTCATCGATTTCTTCTTTTGTCAATGAGGCTATTTGTGAATTTCTAGAAATTTTTCCATTTCCTCTAAATTATCATTCTTCTTGGCATATACTTTTTCACAGTATCCTCTTATGATACTCTTTATTTCTGTGGGGTCAGTAGTGATATCCCCTTGCTTATTCCTTATTTTGAGTATTTGCATCTGCTCTCTCTTTTTCTTTGTTAGTCTGGCTAAGAGTTTGCCAATTTTATTGATCTTCTCGGAGAACCAGCTTTTGGTTTTGTTTATTCTTTCTAGTGTTTTCTTATTCTCTATTTCATTTAGTTCTGCTCTAATCTTTGTTATTTCCTTCTTTCTACTTCCTTTAGGTTTAGTTTGTTGTTGTTTTTCCAATTCCTCCAAGTATGTAGTTAAGTCTTGAATTTTAGCTCTTTCTTCTTTTTTAATATATGTATTTATGGCTATGAACTTCCCTCTCAGGACATCTTTGGCTGCATCCCATAGGTTTTGATACATTGTGTTGTCATATTCATTAGTTTCACAGTGGTTATTAATTTCTTTTGAGATTTACTCCTTGACCCACTGTTTGTCTTTGAGTGTATTATTTAGCTTCCATATCTTTGTGCCTAATCTGTTTCTCTGGCCCTTAGTGATTTCCAATTTCATTCCATTGTGGTCGTACAAATTACTTTGTATAATCTCAATCTTCCTGAATTTATTGAGAGTTGTTCTGTGGCCTAGCATGTGGTCTATCTTGGAGTATGATCCATGTGCAGTCGAGAAGAATGTAAATCCTGCTGTATTTGGGTGTAGTGTTCTGTATATGTGTATTTGGTCCAGGTCCTCTAATTTATTATTCAGAGTCTTTGTTTCCTTATTGATTCTCTGTCTAGATGTTCTGTCTGATGATAATAATGGTGCATTAAACTCCCTCACTGTAATTGTAGAGGCATTTATTTCTCCGATTATTTTTTCCAGAGTTTGCCTCATTTATTTTGAGGCACCCCGATTAGGTGCATAAATGTTTATGATTGTTCTCTCCTCTTCGGAGATTACCCTTTTTACTAATATATAGTGCTCATCTTTGTCTCTTACAATAGTTTTGCATTTAAAGTCTGTTCTGTCTGATATTAGGATAGCTACTCCTGCCCCTTTTTGGCTATTGTTTGCTTGTAAAATTGTTTTCCAGCCATTCACTTTCAGCCTCCTTGAATCCCTGGGTCAAAGGAGGGTTTCTTGTAGACAGCATATAGATGGATCATATTTTCTTATCCATTCTGCCAAACTGTGTCTCTTGACTGGTGAGTTAATCCATTAACATTTGGTGCTATCACTCGCAATGAATTTCTTACATAAGCCATATTTTCTTTGTGTTAATATATGTCATATGTTGTTTTTATTTCTCTTTTTGTCTTTTTAGTTGTTCTTACACTCTCCTCCAACTCTCTCTCCGTCGTTTTTTCCTTTTAACTTGTGGAACTTCCTATAGTATTTCTTGAGGTGCAGGTTTCTTATTGGCATACTCCCTTAATTTCTGTATATCTCTGAATATTTTGAACTCTCCATCACTTTTGAATGCCAGTTTTGCTGGATAGAGAATTCGTGGCTGGGATTTTTTTTCTTTTAGTACATTGACTATGTCATATCACTGTCTTCTTGCCTCCCTGGTATCAGATGAGAAATCAGCACTTAAACTTATTGTGCTTCCCTTGTATGTGATGGTCCTCTTTTCTCTTACTGCCTTGAGTATTTTCTCTTTGTCTTGAGCATTGGACATTTTGACAAGTATATGCCTTGGAGTTGACCTGTTGGGATTTATACTGTTTGGGGTGCATTGTCTTTCCTGGACATGTACATCCATCTCTCTCAACGGGCTTGGGAAGTTTTCAGCCATTATTTCCTTGAACACACTTCTGTTCCTTTTCCCTTCTCTTCTCTTTCTGGGATGCCTATAATGTGTATGCTTGTGCGTTTTGTGTTGTCGGTAAAATCCCTGAGTCCCTTCTGGATTTTTTCTATCTTTTTATGTATCTGTTCTACTATTCGTTTGATTTCAGATGTATTGTCTTCCACATCACTAATTCCTTCTTCTGCCTGTTCAAATCTGCTGTTATGTGAATCCAGCATCTTTTTTATTTCTTGGATTGTGCCATTGATCACCATCATATCCATTATCTTTTTAAGTATGTTTACAATTTATTAGGTATGTTCTCCTAGTGTCTTCTTAATATCCTTAATCTCTTCCTTCACTTCATCAATTTGGCCCATGATATTTGTTTGGAAAGTTTTGATTAGTTGTTCGATGCTCTGCATCTCTTCCTGGTTTTTAGTTTGTTCATTGAACTGGCCCATGTCTTCCTGTTTCTCAGTGTGGTTTGTAATTTTTTGTTGCCCTCTAGTCATCATTTTATCTTGATGGGTTTATTCAGTTGATTGGCTTCTCTCTCTGCTCTAGAGGTTTATTTAGCTGGTGGTTCTGTGTGTGTGTTAAGTTTTCTCTTTGACACTTTGTTCTTCTTATTTTATTTCCTTGCTTCTTTCTATGTTCCCCTGAAGGGACAAAATTAGGGACAGAGGAATTGAAAAATGTGAGAAAGGAAGAAGGATAATAGTAATATTGATAAAAGTTAGAAGAGGGTCCATATAAGACTTAGTGAAATGAATATTTAACTCATGTAGGCAGTATAGAGTAATAGGGAAAAAAGTGCAGTACCTACAATGGAATGGGAAGCCAAATCAAGCAAAATATATATAATGATTTAGAAAGCCAGAATAATGAGGAGAGAGAGAAAGAGTAAAGAAAGAGCTGAAAGGAAAAAGTTAATAATAATTTAAAAAGAAGAAAACAGAATAAATAGAATAGAAATTGACATCCTTGAAGTTGCGGACTAATGAAAAATGGTGGTATGTAAGAGCCACAACGGAAAGCAGAAGGCAGAAAGATAAAGGGAGGAAAAGAGATAGCGTTGGGAGACAAAATCAATATAGACAGAGAATGGGAAGTCATGGAAGAAGAAGCACAGGAAAGAAGAGACAAGCTAGCAGCACCTAATTTTAAAAAAAAGGAAAAAAGAAAAAAGAAAAATTGGGGTGGGGGAGAGGAAAGAAAAGCAAGAGACAACAAATAAACAAAGAAAAACCAAACAACCACACAAGTAAGCAGGCAAACAAAGCTAAGGAAGAACAATGTTCCTTCTTGGGCCCTTGTGGAACCTCTCAGCCTCCTTGTGTTCATCAATCAATTGCCCTGCAAGGTTCTATTTGCAGGTTTTGAGGCAGATTTTAACGATTAAACTAAGTTTTAAAAATTTCTTTTTTTTTTTAAGTGACTGGCTTCTCTCTCTCTCTCTCTCTCTTTTTTTTTTTTTTTTTTTTGGAGAAATAAGGGATCCAAAAGAAGCCTCTTCTAGACCACCCCCTTCACCGAGGGGACCCTAAATAGGCTCATGGAAACTAATCAAGCAATTCCCACTGCCTGGCCTCCACAGGAGAGCTGAAGCTCTGATGCTTATCAGTGCAGAATGATAAAATTGGCTGACTCCACCCCCTCTGGAGCCAAGCCTCAGTATCACCAATCTGTTAGGTAAATCAGGCTTCCTCAGCAGATTTGCCTCTCCCCTCAGCCTGGTGCCACTTCAATCTGGCTTATTTGCTGCCCAAAGCTGTGAGGGGGTCCAGGCAACCAAACCCACAGAAAGGAAACCCCTCTTCACCCTCTGTCAGAACCCTCCCACTCTTGGAGAATGCTCCCTCTCACCAGGTTGCCGGCGGGAGTTGGATCGTATCCCTGGGCAGCTAGGTAGATCAACCTTTCTCAGCAGATTCACCCCTCCCCTCAGCCTGGTGCCACTTCAAGCCAGCTATTTTGTTCCCCTAAACTGCAAGGGGTTCCAGGCAGCCAAACCCACAGAAAGGAAACCCCTCTTGACCTTCCACCAGAACCTTCCCACTCTTGGAGAACGTTCTCTCTCACTGGCTTGCCAGCAGGAGTCGCGGCTCATCCCAGCCTTTTCCCCTGAAGGTGGGGCTCGGCCATCTGTGTCGACTACCACAGCCAGGGGAAAAACTCATGAATCTTTCCTGAGCAATCCACCTCACTGTCCAGCTCCCTCCAGATCAATGTTCCCAAGGTTCTCGCTCTGTGCTCCCCCAGCACAGACCACTCAGGCAGGATCCTGTCCCCAATCAGCCATCCTCCAAGAGTGAGTTAGTGAGTGACCTTCTAAACCAATGCCATCTTGCCCCTTGCTCCTTCTGCAGATTTTGAACTGGGTTTTAAGTGAGTGAAATAAGGAAAATAAAAAAAGAAACCTTTAAAAAAGAGAGAGAGAGATCCAAGAAAAGCTAATACAAAGAGAATATCTATATGTTCCCTTTCATAAAGTTTCAGCTGGATGCCTGATAACCCAGTGGATCACTTCTCTAAGAAGAGTCAGGAATTGAACCAGGGACCTCCTATTTGCAAGGCAGGAATCCTCCCACTTAGATAACCTGTCTCCTTAGGTTAGTTACCCTTTCAGAAGACTATCCACCCTCTTTCCCTTGTGCAGGTTAGATTCCTTGCAGTTTGCTAGAGTCCTGCTGATTAGGCGCCTATCTGTCCCCGCCTCCTCTTTGATATACTGCTCTCTTTACCTGCCTGAGGAGATCCCCCTCCCCTCTCCCTGTCGAGGCAGGGTCCCTTCCTTTATTCAAGGGGTATCAGCTAGCCAAACTCACCACAAGGAAGACACTTTCGAACTCCCAGACCCCTCTTTCTCCCTGACAATCCACCCTCACACTCCATTTGGAGCTGGGAACCAATGGCTCCACCTACACTATTTGTCCTCAGGGCAGAGTATATGTGCCATTTCCAGCCACAGGGGCAAGCAACTTACAATTTTCTTTTTGTTTCTTTATCTTTCCAGTACCCTCCTAGATGACTCAGAACACGTTCCCATTCTATTTATATATCCAAAGCAGCTGGCAGGGAGGAGATGTCTTCTCTCCTGTCAGTCAGATGTAATTCACCAGGAGTTTCCTTGCTTAATATTTGGGGATGGGGGAGAGGATACCTTCCCAGCAGCCGGGATGCTTAATAACTCACAATTAGTTGTTTTGGCTTCTTTTTCTCTCTGTTACTCACTCTCCTGGGTGTAGTGAAGCAGGATCCTGATCTGTTGTACCCCAAAACAGGTCCCCAAGGCAGACTATGGGTCTTTCTATGTTGTTTTAGTCTGTTCTTTCTTCTTGAAAGGTTTCCTCTTTTATTAATATATAGTGTCCTTCTTTGTCTCTTACAAAAGTTTTACATTTAAAGTCTATTTTGTCTGATATATTATTATAGCTACTCCCATCTTTTTTTTGGTTATTGTTTGCAAGTAAAATTATTTTCCAGACATTCACTTTGCCTTCCTGGGTCTCAGGAGAGTTTCATGTAGACAGCATATAGATGGGTAATATTTCCTTATGTATTCTGCCAATCTGTGTCTCTTGATTGGAGAGTTTAAGCCATTAAAATTCAATGTTATTACTGTCAAGGAATTACTTCCATTAGCCATATTTTCTTTAGGTTTATGTATGCCATAAGTTGTTTTTATTTCTCTTTTTATCTTTTTAGTTATTCTTCTCCAACTCTCTCCTGTTATTTTTCCTCTTGACATGCAGAGCTCCCTTTGTATTTCTTTTCTTTTTTAAAAATACGATTTATTTATTTATTCACCACCCCTTCATTGTTTTGTGCTCACTGTCTGCTCTCTTTGTATTCTTCTGTGTCTTCTTGCCTTCTCATTAGCCAGGACCAGGAGCTGATCCAGGGACCTTCCAGAGTCGAGAGAGGTACTCGATCTCTTGTGCCACCTCAGCTCCCTGGTCTGCTGTGTCTCTTATTGTCTCACTTCTGTGTCTCTTTTTTTGCATCACCTTGCTGCACCAGCTCTTTGCATGGGCTAGCACTTGTGCATGGGCCAGAACTCTTCATAGGCCAGTTCTCTGCTTGGGCAAGCTTGCCACATGGGCCAGCTTGCCTTTCACCAGGAGGCCCCTGGAATCGAACCCTGAACCTCCTATATCGTAGATGGAAGCCCAATCGCTTGAGCCACATATGCTTCCCCTTTGGTATTTCTCAAAGGGCATGTTTCTTGTTGACAAACTCTCTTAATTTCTGTTTACCTGTGAATATTTTCAACTCTCCCTCATTTTTTAATGCAAGGTTTGCTGGATAGAGAGTTCTTGGCTGGAAGTTTTTTTCTTTTGGCACCTTAACTGTGTCATACCACTGGCTTTTTTCTTTCTTTCTTTCTTTTTTTTTTTTTTTACATTTCTCAATTAAATGTACTAGATGCATAAAAATTTTTTTGAATCATACAATATGCTATACAATATATTTGGTTCATAGTAACACAATCATACAGTATTTGCCCTTTTTTGTCTGCCTTACTTTACTAAACAGGATGTCCTCCAGGTTCATACATGTTGTCATATGCTTTATGACTTCATTTCTTCTTACAGCTGCATAATATTTCAACATGTGAATACACCACAGTTTTTTTAACCATTCATCAATTGATGGACACCTGGGTTGTTTCCAGCTTTTAGCAAATGTGAATAATACCACTATGAATATCAGTGTGTAAATGCCTGTCCATGTCACTGTTTTCAGTTCTTCTGGGCATATACTCAGTAGTGGTATTTCAGGGTCATGTGCCAAGTCTATATTCAACTTCTTTAGGAACTGCAAAACAGTCCTCCACAGTGGCTGTACTATTCTGTATTCTCACCAACAGAGAAAAATCATTCCTATCTCTCCACATCCTCTCCAACACTTGTAGTTCTCTGTCTTTTTAATAGGCAATTCTGATAGGTGTGAAATGATATCTCATTGTAGTTTTGAGTTGGATCTCCACAATCATGAGTGATGTTGAGCATTTCTTTATGGGTTTTTTTGCCACTTGTATTTCTTCTTGTGACATATGCCTATTCAAGTCTTTTACACATTTTTTAATTGGGTCATTTGCCTTTTTATTGTTGAGTTGTAACATCTCTTTATATGTGCTGGATATTAAGCCCTTATCAGATATGTGATTTCCAAATATTTTTTCCATTGAGTTGGGTGCCTTTTCACCATTTTTACAAAGTCCTGTGAGGTGCAAAAGTGTTTAATTTTGAGGAGGTCCCATTTATCTATTTTTTATTTTGTTGCACGAGCTTTGGGTGAAATTTGTGGTCCAAGAAATCACCATCAACTACAAGGTCTTGAAGATGTTTCCCTACATTTTCTTCTAGTATTTTTATGGTCTTGGCTTTTATATTTAGGTCTTTGATCCATTTTGTGTTGATTCTTGTATAGAGAGTGAGATAGGGGTCCCTCTTCAGTCTTTTGGTTATAGATATCCAGTTGTCCCAGCACCACTTGTTGAAGAGACTGTTTTGTCCTATTAACATTAACTTGGTAGGTTTGTCACAAACCAGTTGAATGTATAGGTGAGGGTTTATTTCTGGATTCTCAAATCTATGCAACTGATCAATGTATATATCTTAATGCCAGTACCATGCAGTTTTGATTACTGTAGCTTTGTAATATGGTGCATGATGAGGCAGTGAAATTCCTCCCATGCCACTCTTCTTTTTATAATGCCTTTGGCTATTCAGGTGTACTTTCCCTTCTAAATGAATTTGTTAATTGCCTTTCCTAATTCTGTAAAGTAAGCTGTTGGGATTCTCCCCCTCACCACCCACCCTGCTGTTTGCTGTCTGTGTCCATTTGCTGTATGATCTTCTGTGTCTCTTTTTGTCTTCTCTTCTCATTTTCCTCCTCTAGGCTTCACTGGGATTTGAACCTGAGGACCTCCAATGTGGGAGAGAAGCACCCTGTAACTTGCCACCTCAGTTCATAATTTCTCTTGCATCTTGCCTTGACTACCCCATGGATGTCTCTTTTTGTTGCATCATCATCTTGCTGCATTGCTCATCATGCAGGCCTGGCACACGTTCACCAGGAGGCACCAGAGATTGAACCTGAGTCCTCCCATATGGTAGATGGAAGCCCAAAAGGCTACTTCCAATTCCCAAGCTGTTAGGATTTTGATTGGTATTGCATTGAATCTATAAATCAGTTTGGATAAGAGTGACATATTCATGATATTTATTTTTCCAATCCATGAACACAGAATGTCTTTCCATTTGTTTAGGTCTTTATAAATTTCTTTTAGCACTGTTTTGTAGTTTTCTGCATATAGGTTCTGTACTTCTTTAGTTAAATTAATTCCTAGGTATTTGTGTCTTTTTGTTGCTATTGAAAATGGAATTTCCCCCAGATTTCCTCCTCAGATTGTTCAGTACTAGTGTACAAAAACATTACTGATTTTTGCATGTTGATCTTGTATCCTGCCACTTTACTGAACTCATTTATTAGCTCAAGTAGCTTTGTTGTGGATACTTCAAAATTTTCTAAGTACAGGATCATGTCTTCTGCAAACAGTGAGAGTTTTGCTTCCTCTTTTACTATTTGGATGCCTTTAGTTTTTTTCTTGTGTTATTGTCCTAGCTAGAACTTTTAGTACAATATTGAATAAAAATGGTGCACTGCACCAATGTTCATAGCAGTATTGTTCACAATTGCCAAAAGTTGGAATCAGCCCCGGTGCCCATCAACAGATGAATGGATAAACAAAATGTGGTACATACATACAATGGAATATTACTCAGCTGTAAGAAGGAATAAAGTGCTAACACACAGAATAACATGAATGGATCTTGAAGACCTTATGTTGAGTGAAGCAAGCCAGGTATTGAAGGATGAACAGTATATGACCTCACTGATTTGAATTGAGGAAAGTGAGCAGTCTCTAAGAACCATTGTCTGAAAGATAGGTTAACAGGGAGAGAAAGAGAAGAGGAGGTTGTGAGCCATCACCCATATGGACATAATCTATGGTAAACTGATAGAGTATAGTTGCATGTTGAAGGATAGCACAGGTGGGTAGTGATATTAGTGGGTTTGGTGGTACAGGGTTGACAGGTGGGTAGATTAGGAAGGGCAAGTTAGAATACCCAGGGCATGTAACTATGAATTTTGTCATCCAATGAGTCAAGACAAGGGAGTGCCATGTGCCCCAGGGGGATGGGGAGGAAGGAACAGAAAAGATCAAACAGGGGGTATTAAATGGTCATGAGAAATGTTTTTCATTACCTTACAGTAATGGACACAGGACATGGTAAATATCATAAAAAATTATTAAACTGTACTGTCTAAACTGTAAACTATACTGTAAAATATTGACAATGTTTGGTAGCTATGTTTCACTATCTGTATAGCAGTTATAACAATGCTACCATCCACACACACACACACACACAAAGCTTTTAATATGGGGTGAGGAAAGGGGAAGGAGGTTGGGTATATGAGAGTCTCTAGTATTCTGTGTGCGACTTTGCTGTGACCTAAAACTTCTTTGAAAATTAAATGAAAAATTGGGAGACACTGGGGAATGAGAGGGAGAAGGTGCCATGGTACAGACTGGATACCCGATAATGCAGTGATAAAAGGGAAAAAAAATTTTTTTTTTAATTTTTTGTTTTTTTCCCATTTTTTGAATGTCCCGATCCATTAATTATATTTTATTCTTAGTTTTTTTTTTCTGAGTTTCCATGCATTTTATCTCTTTCATTTAAGCTTATCATTAATATTTCATTTTCCTATTAATTGTATTTGATTTTATATGGGCTTCATCTTCAATAAAGGTTTAGATCACAGACGGGTTACAACAGGGGCAGCAGAGGGCGGGGGGTGTCTGGGATGGGGGTTTCATGCGAAGAAGTTCATGTGAATATACATGAAAGATATATAAAAATGTTCAAATGATCAAGGGGTGGGGCATGGTCACAGTGGGTGCACAATCACTCAATAAATGAGGGAATACTTAATTCCCAGCCTGGAGAGCTCTGCCACATTCTCCAAGGGAGCAGCAACAGTCCCCCAAGTGCAGGGGCAGTGTCTGGCAAAGGTGGAGGGTCCACTGATGGGTTCTTGTTATTGATGACTAGCCTTATGAGTCCTTGCTCTTGTAATTGAAAGTTAGCCTACTATTATGGGGTGCTTAAGGGTTGTCACCTGAGAGCCTCCTTGTTGCTCAAATATGGCCTCTCTTTAAGCCAAACTCAGTATATGATGCATTACCTTTCCCCCAGCGTGGGACATGACTCCCGGGAATGAGCCTTCCTGGCAACAAGGGATTAATACCAAGTGCCAACTGGCAATATGACTGGAAAAAGACCTTGAATAAAAGGGGGAAAAGGTAAAGACAAATGAGTTCAAGTGGCTAAGAGACTTCAAAGAGAGTCTGGAGGTCATCCCAGAGGTAATGCTTACGCACACCACAGTAGGATCTCATGGAACACCAAAGTGGATATCACCCCACACAGAGGGGCTCCTGAGGGCTCTGGAGACACCCAGTTCCTATATAAGGGGGATAGCTCCAGAGATTGATGCCTAATCAGTGGGCTCTACTTTGGAATCTGTGCTCCTTAAAGTGACAGAGTTGGACTCAAATAAGTCCTCCCTGCACATGGTCCATCAGTCCCTTCTATTCAAACCTATATGTGATGCTGGAATTTGTATGTATACTTCCAGAGACTGGAGCCTTTGGTCTGCCCATGTGCCAGCTGTTCCTGGAATCTTGGTGGAGCTGCAACTCCTACTCTACAGCTCAATGGACTCACCCAAGTCACTGGTGAGGAGATGATGATGGACAATGGCCATCCCAGGGAATGGAGAGAGCCTGCAGGTGCAGGCAGGATACTCCCATCCATCATATCCATGGGATATAAGCCCACTCTCTTTGGAGGTGGAGTGGACATCACCATCCCAGACTCCTCAGGACTCGGGGAAGAGCTATGGACTAGAGTGGACTTAATGGTATTCTGTTGTAGACATATTGTGATCCAAGCAATGAAAGAAATTATAACAGTGAGGTGGAACCAGGGGCCACTAGATGCTTTCGGTGCAGGGAAGGGAAAAGCAGTTGTAATACAGGGATTTTTCAGGACTTGGGAATTATCCTGAGTAACATTACAATGACAGATGTAGGCCATTTTACATCAGCATAGAACAGACAGAACTGTGTGGGAGAGAGTGTGGTCTACAATGTGAACTATGGTCCATGCTTAGTGGCAAAGCCCCAGGATGTGTATATCCATTGCAGGTGATGTGCCACACTAACGAAAGATGTTTATGTGGGATGATATGGGAGGTGTGGGAAGAGGGGAACATGGAAATCCCCGTAATTTTTGTGTAACGTTTATGTAATCTAAGCATCTTTTAATATATATATATATATATATATCCTTTATGTAAGCAAATGCACATATATGCATATATATTTATATATCATTTTACAAATATTGATTTGTATTGTGAAAATTTTGATTTTTACCCTAAATAAAAAAATAAAAATGAAAAAAGAAAAAAAATGGTGCACTGAGCATCTTTGTCTTGTTCCCAGTCTTAGAGGAACAGTTTTTAACCTTTCCTGATGGAGCATGATATTGGCTGTGAGTTTTTCATATATGCTATTTATCATATTGAGGAATTTTCCTCCTATTCTTATCTTTTGGAGTATTTTATCGAAAAAGGATGCTGGATTTTGTCGACTGCCTTTTCTGCATCTATTGAGAGGATCATATGTTTCTTTTCCCTTCAATTTATTAGTGTGGCATATTACATTGATTGTGATTGTATTTATTTGCATATTCTCTTCTTTTTTCTTTGTTAGTCTAGCTAGAGGTTTGTCAATTTTACTGATCTTCTCCAAGAACCAGGTTTTGGTTTTGTTGATTTTCTCTATTTTTTTTAATTCTCTATTTCATTTATTTCTGCTCTAATCTTTATTATTTCTTTCCTTCTGCTTCCTTTAAGATTGGTGTCCTGTTCTTTTTCTACTTTCTCTAATTTTCAGTTAAATCTTTGAGGTTAGCTCTTTCCTCTTTTTTAGTATAGGCATTTAGGGCTTTAAATTTCCCTCTCAAGACTGCCTTCTCTGTATCCCATAAGTTTTGATAAGTTGTATTCTCATTTTCATTTGTCTCTATATATTTACTGATTTTACTTCCAATTTCTTCTTTGACCACTGATTATTTAGGAGTGTGTTGTTCAGCCTCAACACCTCTGGAGAATAATTTCTATTCTTGATTTCCAGTTTCATTCCATTATGATCTGAGAAGGTGATTTGCATAAGTTCAATCTTTTTATATTTATTGAAAGCTGTATTGTTCCCTAACATGTGGTCTATCTTGGAAAAAGATCCATGAGCACTTGAGAAGAATGTATTACCTGCTGGATTTGGATACACTGTTCTGTACATATCTGTTAGGTAACTCATTTGTCATATTGTTCTAGTTCTCTGTTTCCTTGTTGATCTTCTGTCTATCTAATGTTGTGAGTGTGGTGTTGAAGTCTCCAATGATTATTGTAGAGATGTTTATTTCTCCCTTCAATTTCCCAGAGTTTGTCACATGTCACATTGATAAATTGGACAAGTTTTTGGATACATATGAACAAACCACACTGACCCAAGAAGAAATAAAAGACATCAACAAACCAATCACAAGTAAAAAAAATTGAAAGAGTTCCCAAAATGAAGAGTCCAGGACCAGATGGCATCAAAGGTGAATTCCACCAATCATTTAAAGAAGATCTAATAACAATCTTGCTCAAACTCTTCCAAAAAATTGAACAGGAAAGACCTCTACCAAACTATTCCACAAAGCTAACATCACCTTAATACCAAAGCCTAATAAAGATATTAAAGAAAAAGAAAATTACAAACCAGTTTATTTAATGAATAGAGATGCAAAAATCCTTAACAATATACCTGCTAACCGAATCCAAAAACACAGGAAAAGAATTATATATCATGATTGTTACAGATTCCCCCTTATGAGGTTTGCAATGATCAACAGGTCATAAGACCGTGACTCAATATCCCTGTGACATAAATTGAAGAAAGGCAGCCTCCAGCCATGACCCACCTGACCGACTGAGCAAGCCATCGCCATACCCTCCCAAGAATGGAAAAAGGAGTCATATAGCAATGGAGCAGATAAGGGCCTTCACCCCCTCCAGGCCCAGGCACCATCAACCCTTCCCACATTCCAAGAATACCCTACCTCCTAGCCCACTACCCTCTAGCCAGTTTACCCCAGGCAATACTTGGTTTACCCACCTATTGATGTACTGTATAAAGTCATATCCACCACCTTCCATGGGTGGGCTGAAGTCTCTCTTCAAATCCCCACCATGCTGGCAGGGGGACTGAAGTCTATTCTTCACACCCCCTCCATTGGGAGAGCTTCTCAATAAACTTTCTGCCTACAATCATCAGTCTCTGCATCCCAGTGATCACCATTTTTCTCTAACATTTGGTGCTGAAAACTCAGCTCTGGGGTCATGTTGAGACTGATGGATTGGAGAGGGATCTCTGCCCTGCTGCTGCCAAGAGGACCCATCCAACATCGGACACCAAATCATAGCTGGATGAGTCAAGGATTTCTCCACCGGAGGATCCTGTTCTCTCTCTCTCTCTTTCTGTTGCCCAGGACAACCCACTGAAAAAAATCCTAGCACTTGGTCAGGGACCCTCACAATCCCGAGGGCCACAGTGAGTGGGAGGCCTGCATCCTTGTAGAAAGAAACCCATTGGCTCTGGAGACCTACAGTCCTGAGTGCAGTCTCCCATTTCCTTGGGTGATTTCTGACTGATTTAGGGACACCTGAATCACTTGGAATCTCCCCAGTTCTTTTCTTTGTAGAGATCTTTAGTCTCATCCATGCCACTTAAAACGAAGAAGTCAATTTTGGCCTCCCAGAAAACCATGCCTCTGTGTTGTCTTCTTCATAACAGTAAAACTCGAAACCTGGAAGGAGATATCAGACCTTAAAAGCTCATTTTCTATACGACCTCTGTGTGGCTGCAATAGGAATTAGACAATGAAAGTCAATGGAGGAAAATGGCACTTTTGATTTCCAAGTTCTCCAAGACTTAAAGAACTTTCTCCAGTGCAGCGGCAAGGAGCCTGAAATTCCTTATGTTCAGGCCTTCTCTTATCTTTGTCACCGCCCCTCCCTCTGTCAATCCTGACCTTCTTACCAGATTCTTCTTTTTCACCAAAAACCCCCTCAAAAGCTTTATTCTTCCTCCCCTTCCTCCCCTTCCTCGTCATCACTGCCTTCAACCCCAACTTTTTCCCCTCCTCATACAAGCACTGGGGATTGTGCTCACCTCCCCTCCCCGCCTCTCCCTACCTCCGGCACTCAGAAAACCCTTCTTCTGACTTGATCCCTCCAATTACACCCTTCCTCCACCACTGTATGCCTCATCAGTGCCCTGTGAACTTCCTCCATCCTCCTCCCATTTCCTCACACCTCCCCTTGAACAACTTCCTTCTCCCCACCCACCACCCACTCTCAAGCCCAGCTCCTGCTCACCAGCCTCCTTCCCAAGCTCCAGGAAATGGCCGAGGCAGAAAGCATTATGTGTGCTCACCTCCCCTTCTCCCTCTCTGATTTCCCCCAAATCAAACACTGTCTCAGATCCTATTCCTCTGATCCTTCTCATTTTATCAAAAATTTCAGTACCCAGCTATCCCAAATATTCTTACTTGACAAACCTAAAATTGCTCACCTCTTACAAGTAAGCTTTTAGCTAACTCTTAAGTCTAACTGTACTCCTAAAGAGCAATAATCCAAAATATTTGTTAAATACCTGTCTATCTAAACTACTAAATTTAAACTTAACTGCATTTATAATGCTCAAATATTCCTAACTGTAGCTGATTACTAGTAAAAGTGTTTCCAAAAACAAGCTTGCATATTACAAGCAACACTGATTCCAGAACAAAAAGAAATCTTAAAAGCTGTAAAATCAAAGATATAAAATAATGAAAAGCCTAAACATAGCCACACCAAGGGAGTAAGAATTATGAATCAAGTTAATGAGGTTTACGTTTCTGTCGATGTGTCTTTTGAGTTTGTCAGTTTCTTCAGTGCCAGTGTATATTTTAATAACTCTGGATGGAAATATTAAATTGATAAATGAAAATTCTTAAAAAAGCTTTATTCAAATGGCCAAAAATTAAATTAGTGCTTATATTAATAAATAAGTATGAATGATAAGATAAATTTGCATTATGTATATTAAATCTTTAAAGTGGTGAAAATTGTAAGTCTTGGCTAATGAAATTAATACAAATCTCTTCATAAAAAATAGTTCTTGCCTAAATTGAAACGAATGGTTTATTTTCTTGACAGAATGAAATGAAGGATGTAAAACTTAAATGGATATTGAAAATAGTAAAAAGTTTGTAGAAGTGCTGACCGAAATTTGATAAGTTTGTTCAAGAAAGTGTGTTTTGTCCAAGATAAGATGCCTGGTTTTCATAAAATCAGAATGGAAGTATGTAGGACAAAACTTGAATGCATATGGCAAGTTGTAGAAGGTATTGTGGTAGCATTAAGTAAGGGAATGTGTTCTGAGAAGGCAGACTTCTTCTTGAAATGAATAACTATACTATGAATAGTTAAAAGAAGCTTGTAGAAACATTGCTTAAACTGAAATATTCAAATGCCTTATTACAGGAAGTCATTATTAAACAGAAACTGAATTGCTGCATAACAGGAAAACCTGTCAGAGGGCACCTTATTCTGCATATTAAAGTGGTGATAGGGAGAAGATAACTTTGATTCCATTGGGAATCTTAGGTTTTCATAAAATAATGGGAAAGCAGTTTTTCCTGCACTGCTAAAATAAAATACCTGTTAATCAATGTAATCATATTAATTGTATATTGTAAGAAATTTGCTTTGAGACAGTTCCTAAATCATTCTAGTAACTTATATATGTAGGGTGTATAGAATGTGTTTTCTTTAATTAAAGAAAAAGACAGTAATTTTGTTCTAAAATAAAATGACTGGTTATAAAGGAAAGTTAAAATATAAAACAAAAGCTGAAAGAAAACAGAAAGTGCAGAAGGTTCATGAAAAAGAAATTTTTGTAGTTAAAGTTGGGTCATCTATAAAGTTTTAAAAGTGATAATATCAAATAGTATGCTCATGCAAAGTTAAAATTTTGCTCTTTCTCTCTTAAAATAACAAATTTCCGTTTCAGCAAAAATTTGAAAAAAAATTTTTCTCCTGACTAATCAGTATACAAAAGAAAAATCTCTTCTTATACTTTAACATTATCATTTCCTTGGCTCTTTAACAAAAATAAATCTTATCACTTTTTAAAGAACGCAATGTTCAAACCTGTATTCTCAGAATCAAATGCTGAAAAACACCTTTCACCATGGGAAAAAGTGAAATAATAGAATAGTTGAGTTCACTTAATATATTATAAGTTGAATGGAAAGTGTCTAAAAGTGTTATGGAAATAAAAGAGATGATTTAACCCTCTGTTAATCAAAGTTGTATCAGTAAAATGTTCATATGAATACTCAAAGAGTACATAAAATTCCTGAAACTCTAGATTATCGTGAATTAAAGTAACACCACTGCTGTCTGCAGCAGTTCCAAATAGTGTAAGTTTGTTACAGAAATAATATCCTGGTATGTCACTATCACTTTGTTTTAAAACTTGCTAAGGCTTTCTTTGGTATCTCTTTAGGCAAGTCAAATCCGCCTGCCTGCCTCACCTTCATATGAGATGGCCAGCGGTGGATTTTGCAGTGCTTCCCCAAGGCTGTGTGCATAGCCCAAACATCTGTCCTGGCCTGGTGGCAAAGATTGTGGCTGGTGGAAAAACCTGTGGCTGTAACCCTATTGCTGATATTATGTTAACCAGCAATCCTGTTTTCAGAATTAAAAGAAGCATCAGAGACAATAGTATCTTATCTTAAGAGCCTGAGATGGGCAAACAATTGGGACAAGCTACAAAGCCTGGCTGTATATAAAATTCTTAAATATTGTTAAGTAAAACAAAAACTGTACGCTCTGCTCTGATAAAGTACAATGTTTCCTAATAGACTTTATAATATTGTTGGGGTACCCTTCATCCCTATTTTAGCTCAAATATTAAAACCATTATATGTGTTCATCATAAAAGGTTGTGCATGGAAATGAGAAAACTCCCCCAGCAGGCTTCTTTTTAGGAAAAAGGGCAACAACACAAGTTTAAGCAGTAAGGGGGGTGGTGATCTCAACTTACCCTGTAAATTGGATGTAGCCAGTACCAATATTGACTTTGGGTGGGGTTTGTGGCAGAGGAAACATTCTAAACAAATACCCTTTGGGTTTTAGCCACAACTGCAAGAAGAAACCAAAGTACAAGACAAGAACAATGAACTGTTGTGGGGAAGAGAGATTCGTGGAAGAACATCTGGGTTGCCTGCCAGCAACCAGGGACATGTCCCTGACCCTCCTCTAACATCTCTCTTGGGGCTTTTGAGGCAGATGCTCTCATGAAGATCCACAACCCTACAACTGAGGCCCAAAAGCAGCAGAGGGGCTCCACTGAAAAGGTGAATATTGTGGATACCAGACCTTGTGGTGCCTAGCCCTGCAGTTCCAACTGCCTGTCACTCACCAGCAGCTCATGAACATCACCCACAAGTGCCCCTCATGCTCACCCCAAGGACTGCAACATAGGTCCCCTCCTGTTCTCAGAAGGGCCAAGCTTCTTATCCCATTCATATGCCGAATTGTACAATCAACAACCCAGGAAACTGTGAATGGCATCTACTTGCTACATGAACAACAAAGCAAACCTCTTCAGGACCAGAAATCAGAACCCACTGGATAATACGGAAGGGAACCCTTTGCCGCCCTATAACAGCAGGAAGTAGCCAGATTGAGTCGACATCCCAAATACCTTCACCCTTCCATTCTGCCCAGTATTCCCAATACTTAGGTCTTTCATCATATATATAAATATAATTAAAGAGTTAGGAATATTAGAGGTTCATCCTTACGAGGTCTGCAATTGTTAACAGGTCATAAGACAGTGAATCAACACCCCTGTGACATAAATTGAAGAAAGGCAGCCTCCATCCTTAACCCTCCTGACCCATTGAGCAAGCCATCGCCTACAGGCTAAGAGGCTGCCCATCCCCTCCCAAGAATGAAAAAAGGAGCCATATAGCAGTGGAGCAGGTAAGGGCCTTCACCCCCTCCAGGCCCAGGCACCATCAGCCCCTCCCACATTCCAAGAATACCCTACCTCCTTGCCCACTACCCTCTAGCCATTTTACCCCAGGCGATACTTGGTTTCCACACCTATTGATGTACTGTATAAAGTCATATCTAGCACCTTCCATGGGTGGGCTGAAGTCTATTATTCAGACCTCCTCCATGGGGAGAGCTTCCTAATAAACATTCTGCCTGAAATCATCAGTCTCCACATCCCAGTGAGTGCCATTTTTCTCTAACAATGATCAAGTGGGCTTTATACCAGGTATGCAAGGTTGGCTCGATATAAGAAAATCAATCAGAGTAATACATCACATTAATAAATTAAAGAAAAATCCCATGATCATTTCAATAGACACAGGAAATCCTTTTGACAATATACAACACATTTTCTTTAGAAAAACACTCTGAAAGATAGGACTATGAGGAAACTTTCTCAATATGATAAAGAGCATATATAAGAAACCCACAGCTAATATTGTACTCAATGGAGAAAGACAGAAACCATTCCCACTGAGATCAGAAACAAATCAAGGATGCCCACTCTCTTCATTGTTATTCAATATGGTGCTAGAAGTTTGAGCTAGAGCAACTAAGCAAGGAAAATAAATAAAAGTCACCCAAATAGGAAAGGAAGAAGTAAAATTTTCATTATTTGTTGATGATGTGGTCCTATTCTTAGAAAATCCTGAAAAAGCCACAACAAAATTAGAACTAGACAATTTCAGTAAAGTGATGGAATACAAAATTAATACACAAAAATCACTAGTGTTTCTATACTCTGCTAATGAGCAACCTGAGGTGGAAATTAGGGGAATAATCCATTTACAATAGTGATTAAATGAATCAAATTCTTAGGAATAAATTTAACCAAAGACATAAAGGACCTGTATTCAGAAAACTAAAAAAAAAATTAGTGAAAAAAAACAAAGATGACCTAATTAGATATTCCATATATATGGGTTGGAAGACTAAATATCATCAAGATGTCAATTCTACCCAAACTAATCTACAGATTTAATGCAATCCCAATAAAAATTCTAACATCCTTATTTGTAGAATTGGGAAAGCCAACTTTCAAATTTACCTGGAAGGGTCAGGGTCCCTGAATAGCCAAAACTATCATTAAAAAGAACAAAATTGGAGGATTCTCACTTTCAGACTTTAAAGCATATTATCTAACTACAGTGGTAAAAACAGAATGGTACTGACATAAAGATAGACACATTTGACTAATGGTACTGAATGTAGAGTTCAGAAATAGACCCTTACATCTACAGTCAAGTGATTTTGACCAGGCTGTCAAACCCACTCAGCTGGATCAGAACAGCCTATTCAACAATGATGCTGGGAAAACTGGATATCCATAGCCAAAAGAAAGAAAGAGGACCCTTATCTCATACTTTATACAAAAGTTAATTCAAAATGGATAGAAATATCTAAATATAAAAACAAGAACTATAAAACTCCTAGAAGAAAATGTAGGGAAACATCTTCAAAATCTTATGGTAGTGGATGGATTCTTGGACCTTACATCCAAAGCTGAGGCAACAAAAGAAAAAATAGATGAATGAGACTGCCTCAAAATTAAGCACTTTTGTTCTTCAAAAGACTTTTTCAAGAAAAAAAAGTCCAGTATACTCAACAGGTCAAAATCTTCAAAAACCATATATCTGATAAGGGATTCATCTCCATGTTATATAGACTGATCACACAACTTAAAGACAAAATGACAAGTAATCCAAATTTTAAATGAGCAAAACAATTGAATAGGCATTTTTCCAAAGTGGAAATACAAATGGCCCAAAGACAATGAAAAGATGCTCGAAACCACTAGCTATTATGGAAATGAAGATTAAAATTATAATGAGATATCATCTCACATCCTAGAGAATGACCATTATTAAAAAACCAGAAAACTACAAGTGCTGGAAAGGATGTGTAGAAATAGGAACACTCCTTCACTGTTGTTGGGAGTATAAAATGGTGCAGCATTTCTGGAAGGTGATTTGGCAGTTCCTCAGGAAGCTAAATATAGATCTGCCATATGAACCAGCAATCCTGCTACTAGGAATACATTCAGAAGAACTGAAAGCAAAGACACAAAAAGATATTTGCACACCAATGTTCATAGCAGCATTAGTCACAATTGCTAAATGTTGGAAACAACCTATGTGTCTGGCAGCCAATGAATGGATAAAGGTGTGATATATTCATACGGTGGAATATATTCAGCTGTAAGGAGAAGTCAGTTGGGGAAGCACATGAAAATGTGGAGGAACTTTGTGGACATTATGTTAAGTAAAATAAGCCAGACACAGAAGGACAAATATTTTATGGTGTCAGTGATATGAACTAAATACAATGAGTAGACTATGGAGTTGAACTATGAAATGTTGGTTGGTAGGAGATGGAATGTGACATGAGAAGGGGTAGATGGTGCTGGATGTGTATAGAGTGTGTAATAATAAGGTCAAATGTAAATATGTGGTAATGGTTGGACTTGATGGCAACACATTATAATGAATGTAACAAACACTGTTGATTTGTGTATGTAATTGTGGCTGAAACAAGTCGGCTCAGGAGATTAATGTTAGTTGGCAGATAGCTGCAGGATAATATCAGGAATATATAACAATGATTTTGGCAGTAAATGAGAGTTGTTATTAATAATTTAAATAGAGAAATATTCTTCTACTACAAAGTATTAAGAATGTGGTGATACATGGGAAAAATATAAATAATGTAATTTGTAAACTATAGTTAACAACGACATTGTAATGTTTTTGTAGCAACAGGAAAGTTGGTTGTATGTTAATGCTAAAGGTCAAAATAAAAGAATATGGGATTTGATTTTGTGAGATATGAATATGATTAAGCATTTTGTCTCTTCTTTTTTTTCATTAATAAGGAGACCTTGACTATGTCATTTAACTAATCTGTGTTCATCTTTGTATTTTTCTTTTTTCTTTTTAAAGAAGCTTTAGATCACATAAATGTTACATTTATTCCCATATGCTTCACCCCCTCACACTCCCACACTTTCCCACATTTACAACATCCTTCATTAGTATGGTACATTTGTTACAATTGATGAACAATACTGAAGCATTGCTGCTAAACTTGTACTATAGTTTACACTCTATCTCACACAAAATTGTAGGTTATGACAAAAATGTGTAATGGTCTTTATTTGTCATTACAATGTCATGCAGAACAATTCCAATGTCCCCCAAATGCCCCATATTACACATATTCTTCCTTATCCCTCCCCTCACAACCTCTGGTGGTTACTTCCTTTATATCAATAAGAGTGCTTCCACTGCTGGAATAATAAGTCTACTTTAGTCCATTGTTGATTTCCCAATATTCAGGATTTAGGGATGACGATACCCATCTGTTTCTACCTGAAAGGGAGTTTAGGTCCCATGGGGAAAATGGATGGAACTATCTTGCTTACATTTGCAGACAGTCTCTGTTTTTTTGGGGGGTGGGGTGGGGGATGGAGGTGGATGGGCATTGTCCATCATCATCTCCATGTTTGTTGTCCTGAGTGAGTCCAATGAACTGCAGAATAGGTGTCGCAAATCTGCTGAGATTCAGAGCTCAACTGGCACATGAACGGACCAAAGATTAAGTTTCTGAAACATATATTAACAAGTATATTCTAACAATTATGGGTTCAAATAAAAGGGGCAGAAGAGCCATGTGTAGGGAAACTATAAATGAGTCTAACTCTGTTAAACTGGGGAGCATAAATTCCAGAGTAAGGCCCACCGACAGGGTGCTGAATTCTTGAGCTTGTCTCCCCTACTTACAATATCTGTATGTCTCTAGAGCCCTCTGGAGTCCCACTGTTTGAGGCGCTGTTTACTGTGGCAATCAAAGAGATCCTGCTGAGACATGCATAAACGTAGTCTCTGGAATGAACTCCTGACTCGCTTTGAAATCTCTTAACCATAAAAATTCATTTGTATTTAATATTTCTCCCTTTTGGTCAAGGTCTTTTTCCAGATGTATTGCTAGCTGGCACTTGGTAATAATCCCTCAGTGCCAGGGAGGCTCATGCCTGGGAATCATGTCCCACACCGGGGAGGGGGGGTGGTAGTGGAGGTAGTATGTTTATGTGCTGAGTTTGGCTTAGAGAGAGACCACATTTGAGTAAAAAGGAGGCTTTCTGGTGTTAACCCTTAGGCAATATTTAATACTAGGCTAAGTCTCAATTTCACAAGAAAAGGTTCAGAAGTACAATTGTCAATATCAAGGGCCTGGTGTAATAGTCTGTCTTCCTTCACTAGGCACTGCCCTTGTCCTCAGGGGATTCATGCCATTTTATCAGAGAATGTAGCAGGACTCTTCCAGAAGGGAATTCAATATTCTTTTGGTTATTGTGTGGGTCTCCACCCATCGAAACAATGCCCCATGACCACTTAAACATATTGATATGCCTTAGCGGCATGACCCGGGTACACACCTCCTCACACATCCCCCCATCACCAATACCCCACACCAGTGATCCTCCTCTGCCACAGTTGTAACACTTCTGTAATCCAACACCTCTCTAAATACGAAGCCAAGAAAATAACCAAAGAAAATTAATAAGAAAAATAAAGAATAGTTTTAAAAACAAATAAAATACAAATAACTTTTTTAAATGAAATAATATAAAAATTTTTTGGACATTGTGTCTTTCATCATCTGTGTATTTTTCTGAACACTGGATTAACAACTGAGTTTGTAGTTAGAATTAAATGAGATAAAAGTGACTGGACAAAGCTTTTGGTGGGTGATGCTTCCAAAGCTTTTGGTGGGTGATGCTTCCAAAACTTGTTGAGCTCCCTTTTTCTGTTTTGTCTTGTTTTTTAAAAATTTGAAACAAAGCTATTTAAAAATAATTTTTTTAATTCACCCACAAAATTTTTTTTTAAAAATTAAAACTAATGCAACACTACCTTTCATTCAAGTTTCACCTCTATTCAGGTTTCACCAATTGTTCCTCTTATGTCCTTTCCACCATAAGGACTCAGTTCACAAGGTACATTGCATTTCGTTATCATGTCTCTTTAGAATCTTTCAATCAGGAATGGTTTCTGCCTTTCCTTGATTTTCAGGAACTTAACACTTGTGACAGAACAGTGTGTTTCTCTAATGTTTCCGTGTGATTGGACATAGGCTTGTACCATTGTCAGGAATAACACCAAAAGGACACTGTGATCTTCCCTGCATATCATATTGGGGTGGGAGGGGAGGGGGAACATGGTGTCCATTTGTGCTGTTACTGGTGATGGTAACTTGATCCTTTCAATAAGGTGTAATTTTACAAGCTAACTCATAGACTATAGTTATCTTTTCCTTTTTGTAATGAATAAATATTTTTCAGAGACATATTTGAGACTATATGATTTTCCTGTTACTTCTCAAATTTCAACTACTAGTTTCAGCATGCACTGATAATTCTTGAATGAGATGATTATTACCATAATGTTTGCAAAATATGAATTTCTAACTCATTCATGCCTCTACATTTGTTAGATGGCATTCTATTGTAAGAAATAGCTTCCCTTTCTCTTTCATTTATTATTCATGTATATCAATGTGAACTATTCCAATTTTATTGCTATCATTAGTTACTTTGATGCTCATATTACCCTTGATTTGGTCACTGGGAGCCCCTTGAAGCTATTCCTGTGTCTTTTTTGTTATTTCATCTTTGAGCACTTTATTAATTTATGGTGCAATGCATTCCAGGCTCATCTTACACTCTCACTGCCTTTATTAAGTGATTTCTTCAGGAAACATTTTTTCTTTCTGAGGAATAATTACAATAACAGTATAACAATTTAAGTGTTTTTCTTTTTTTTTTTAATTCCTGGTAGGTATTTTATATGGAAGGATTTCTGTCAAAAGAACAAAGCGCTAAAGGGATTTAAAATTTTCTTGTAATAAATTCCTCTAATTTTCTTGCATGACTATTAAAACAAAATGACTGTAATCTTTTAAATTGCTTGTACTTCTCAGTAGAAATAGCCAGCCAGTTAACGTGCCTTTAAAATTTCTTTTGAAACAAAAACCCTCCATTTCATCTTAATTTAATATTTCTAGTAATAAGGCTTCATTACTTTAAATTCTTATTTCTGGACAGACTTTTTATTTGTAATGATTTTAGCACATGGAAAAGAAGTTAAGGAAGAATGATTAAGGTAGTAATAATCCATTTAATAATTGTTATGGCCAAAGACTTGCAAATTATTTTATTTATTCATATGTATTTTTTCAAGAGAGGCTTCTGTGAAAGGAGCTAGGCAAGCCAATTTCAAGAGGTTTTAATTCATCAAGAATTAAAATTTGATTTTTACCCATAAAAAAAAAAAAAAAAAAAAGAATTAAAAGAATGAAGAATTCTTTGTTCATCAAGAACAAAAGAAAACCTTAATGCTAAATACCTCAATAAATGCACCTGACCCTGCTTGGAGTTTTATGGGGGTTTTATAATGCATGAGGGATTCTTTCCCATGTGAAGACTCCTCCTAGGGCTTCATCCACACATGTTGATGTGCCTGGTGAAAATACCCGGAAGAGTTAAACAGAACCACCGGAAAGACCTTTTATTTCTTGTTATGTATATATGTGTGTATCAATTTAGAGACAATTCTGTGACAATTCTATTTGTAATAGATTTTAAGAATTAATAGTAAACTGACTTAAATAGGGAAGAAACCTAAAGGTCTCTCTCATGGCACTGAATACCCTGTTCTCCAGGCCATACCTCCACCTCTGGCAGCTGGTTCAACAAGGTGGTTGTAGGCCAGGGTGCTGGGGGAATCAAATTCACTGTAGGCTACATTTAATCATTCAACATTCATTCTAATGAAGATGTATACCTATATCTCTTGGGTTCATATCTAAATGGAATACATTATATATATGTATAGTATATATATGTTATATATATTATACTTAAAGGTACAGTACATGTATTTATCTCTCCCATTACCAACTCCTGAGATACATTGGCACACACTTTTACTTTTATAGAGTCTTTGATAATTTCTTTCCTCACTCCTCATTGTCCTTACTTTTATTCCCTACCCCACCCATTTCCCCTTGAGCCCATGGAAAATGCCATTTTCAGTCCACACAATCCTGCTCATTGTGAGCCTCTTCCCCAGTCACCTTCCCCTCCCCCAAAGTGTCTCCTTCACTTAGTCTCTTATGAGTGGCCAGCAGGTCTCCATGCCATCTGTGTTGTCCTGGGTCCTACCAGATCCTCAGACATCAGGATCCCATTTCACAGCTCTGATCAGCTTCTCCTTGGCTCCCAAGTGCCAAGGTGTCAGCACTACCTGGTGGCTGTGGGGCCATATCAGGTATGTCTGTGTCGATGATGAAGTGATAACAGTAATGCTAAACCACTTTAAGATGCTTTCAGTTCTTGGCAGATATTTTGTTTAAAGGGATTTCTGAGGAGAAGAAAGCCAGTTATGGAGGGCTGGCATATTTTTTAATGAAATAAACAACTGGTATTCTTTTATTAAAGGATGTAAGAAACCCATAGAGGAATTTCTATAATGGTTAAGGGAGTATCTATGAATTGTTTCGATTTAACAGTGGACCTTTCCATTCTTTTTTTTTTTTTTTTCCGAATTAATTTTACATTATTAGCCAGTGACTATCAGTGACAAATCAGACCTACGTACTATTACATACACAGAAAATCATTACCTGTAAACAAAAAGTATAAATTAGATAGATATGAGATGTTGTACCCCATAGAGCCAGCTCTTCCTTCTATACCATAACTGCATTGGAGGTTGAAGAAGACTTAACTTTAAAAGATGAATATTATCCCATCCATCTTCTACCAGGGTTCTCGCTCATTATTAATACTGATTTTAACTTCCTGCTTTCTCATTTATTGTTCAAATTATAATGAAACCTGTAACCTCTTGATATCTGCAACAAGTTAAATAGCAAATTAGTTTAGTAATAAATGAGGCAAATTGAAAATTGCCTAGCCAAAACAGGCTATCAAATTATGCTTTACAGTTAAAGAACATGAATGCAAGCCAAACATGTCCTTTTTCAATTTTAATTTTTATAACCTTGGGGATAATATTAGTTAAAACATTTTAATATATATTAAACTTCTGTGAGGATAGATGCTTTTACAAAAATGAAATACCATATATTCCTTATATATAATAACTATAGATTTAGCTATATTTACATATAGATAGGTATATCTTTAAACATATTTAGTAATATATATATGAATACATGTTTTCTTAAATGTGTAATCCATATATTAGTTTATTATGAATTAAATGACAATAATTAGTGTAGAAGTTTATCAGCTGAAATGCTTTGGCTTGTCAGCACTAGAAATCCCTAACTCAATATGTATAGATCTGGAAAATTTTAAATGCACATTTCAGTAATGTGTGCCTTAAGAGGAATTCACAGTGGTATATACACTCATTTAAACATGAAGAAAAATAAAATAATGTATTAAAAATTGCTGAGAACACTTCATGAAGAACTCAACATACAGGTTTGGTGGACTGGTTTTTGTCCATTTCAACACATTTCTTTGCCTTCAATTAAATCTGTCTTTAAACATGTCTTTCACAGTGTTAGGATTTTTTACTTCAATGAACATTACAGGTTGCTTAATTTCAACAGTGAAGAGAAGGCATTATTCTTTAAAAGACAAATGAAGGGATTTCAATGCAATGTCAAGTTGCCTGTGTCTAGGGCAAGAGGACATTGTAGCATTGGACATTCTTTTCTTTCCACAGATCTATTAATTAAAGATAATGTTTAATCTGTAACCAAAATCACATCTGAGTTTTTGAGCAGTTCCATCAGTGGCACCTGCAAGCCATACTTAACATTCAATAGAAAGATAGGATCATTGATTACAAGATCTTGGAAAGGAGCCAGTCTGCAAACCCAGAAGTGATTTTACAAATATAGCTGGAACAGACTGAACACACACCAGAGTTAGATAACAGTAGAATAGTTTAAAAAATGCAGTGACTCGAAGTGGGTGGACTTATCAAGAAACACTTGTATGAAAATTTTGTAACTACCAGGCAAAAGGAAAAACATTTATCAGTATTTTTCTTCAGCTGGCATTAAATAGTGAAATGTTCCAAATATCCAGATGTCTGTTGCAAGCTTAGAAAACTTAGGATATTTAGTTAATATTTCAGTTCCAAAAGTTTTAAAGGGAAAATATTCGTGCAGTATTGGATTCCTACAAAGAATTGTCATTTTCTTAATATTAATTGTTGTTTTCCCTGCCACGTTTTATCATAAATACCAATATTCAGAACAACTACACACATTATGATGTAAAGGACAATTAATATTTGAAATAAGCATTAAAATTGACAGCTCAAAATCTTATTGCTGTAATACATTTACTTGATAATATCATTCACGTATCATCGATTTTATTTATTTATTATGCTTATTTTTTTTAATTTTTTTAAAGCTACTTAGATTACATAAATATTACACAAAAAATATAGGGATTCCCATATGCCCACTCCGCACACCTCCAACACCCTCCCACCTAAACAATATCCTTCAATAGTGTGGCACATTCATTGCAATTGATAAACGCATCCTGGGGTATGCCACTGAGCATGGACCATAGTTCACATTGTAGTCTACACTCTCCCACACAATTCTGTAGGCTATGGGAAGATATATAATGGCCTATATCTGTCATTGTAATGCCATTCAGGATGATTCCCAAGTCCCAAAAAAGCCCCTGCATTACACCTGTCTTTCCCTCTCTCTGCCCTTAGATATACGCACACCAATGTTCATAGCAGCATTTTTCACTACTGCCAAAAGTTGGAATCAACCCAAATGCCCATCAACAGATGAGTGGATAAGCAAAATGTGGTATATACGTACAATGGAAGATTACTCAGCTGTAAGAAGGAAGACAGTACTAACACACGGGATAACAGGGATGAATCTTGAGGACCTCTCCAACTTTAAATTTTCCAAATTAATAACAAGGAGACTATAAGAACAATAAAACCCTTTGCTCTGTTAACATTTTATATTTGGTCAGCCATTTTACTTAGAAGGATTTCAGTAAGAATTCCACAGCTAAAATGGTTTGGAAATACTTTTCAACAAAAAGCCCCCTATGATTAAGATATTAATTAAAGTTGAAATAACCATGCCCTAAGACTCTATAATACATTTATTTCTTGGTATGGTTTCCATTTCACAAGATTGCTGTGCATAAATAAATACATAACTGATATTTGAAATTCCCTTTAATGAAGTAAATACCTGGTGTTATCTTACAAATGAAAATATAACAACAATAACTATAATCTCTTTCAAGTCCTGTCTGTCAGCAAAAATGTTATTTTGAGAGACTTTTGTAAAAGAAGCAGATGACATTGAGAACCTATTTTAATAGCTAATGCCTAGCCATGTTTTAATTTAATAATGACAATGAAATATAAAATCATAATAAAACCCCTTAGTTTCAAGTATAATCTATGACTTGGGCAAAGAAGTTAAGTACAATTACATTTAGAAGGATTTCCATGAAATCTAATAGGTATGATAGCTTTCATGTTTTTATCCTCATAAATGATACTCCTGAGTCTTTAATTATGACATTAATGTCTGAATATATTAAAACCCTTCAACGCCTTGGCAGTGGTCTGATGTGGAAGATTTCTTTGGAAGGAGGAACTCAATCTAGAGAATGAATAAGTGAGAAGAACTCTCTCTGGCACATATTGTCCAGAACTCATTGACTCTCCACACCCCTGGTGCTGATTAAACAATCCAGACTAGGATGGATCATCTCTGCAAAATGTGGTTGATTGAACAGCAAAGAGTCCAAGCTGACTAAATAGCAGCCATGATAGGATCCCCTGATTGGGAGGGACACATCTCCTCTTCCCTTAGCATCACAGCAGAGACTAAAGGTGAATGGTGGGGGAGAGGCAGGGGCACCCTGAAGAAACAGCTGTATCATCAGCTTCCCATCCTATATGCACTATGGCCCATTATGAAAAGTGAATAATACTTAAAGAACAATGATATATTATATTCAGAGAGGACACCCTGCATCCTTGTGATACAGTATATTTATCAGTGTGAATCTGAGATCATCCTGTCATCTAGCCTTGTGACCTCAGATGACAATGGGACCCAGGTTTTCTGCTCCTGGTGTACGTCAATACTTCCCACTGCAATACACACAGACAAAATGTCCCAAATGACAAAGGAGGGCCTCACACAAACTCTGAAAATTTTCCTCTGTGACTTCAGTGAGATCTGAAGCTTTCTAAACTTCAAGCGTGAACAACACAAAAAATTGATTCCAATACTGGTTCTAGTGTGGCCAACTCAGAAAACAATGAGTCTCTTCTTACCCACTACCAGTGGGCCCCCTTATTACATGACCCACAGCCCACTTACAGGTTTATGAGCAAACTAGTGCTACTTACAGCAAAGGGAAGAAATTGCCCAGGTTCTAGATTTTCCACATGGCAGATGTTCTCTGAGTGATAAACCTTGCTCTCTTTTCATAAGACTAATATAAATTTTATATTAAAATTCAAATTAATCTCGTAGTCAATTAATTCTTGATGACAAATTTTACAGTTGTTCTTTGTGGGAAAATTGAACCCCAGAGAGAAGTTGCCAACAACCAAAGAGATATTGTAAATTCTTCTGATCAGGTGGCTGAATTTGTTCATGGATCACCTTCAATTTTTAACGCTTTGGAGTGTATTAATGTAAGTTTATGGCATCACCATCAGTTGATGTACTTTCAGCCTATATGATGCTGTAGATTTGTGTCTGCCTGGAGACTTCCTGACATGCCTTCCCACATCAGCTGGGTCTGATCCTGTGCTTGCTTCCTGTCACATGACTGAGGTGAAGCCTGACTCCTATATACATCACTAAGTACTGGTTTATCTGAAGAAACTCTTGTTATTGAGTATTCCTGAGTGAACAAGGGAGGTCCAGGACAAAGCACATCACCGATCTAGGCAAATTACCCCCTATCAAATAGCTGCTTCTCAACACTCCATTCTGAGCACTGTTTCCAAATCTCCTCATTGTTATTAGCAATTAAATCTTTGTCTAAATATTCTTTCTTCCAAACACAAAAGCAAACCATTTTACAACTTTCATCTGATGTAAATCCAGTCAAGGGATGTCTTAGGATTAGCTTTGTAGGGAGAATGCACAATTGGGAAAGCAACCTCTAGAATATCCTTCCAAGAAAAATTGGAAGATGTTTAGCATGATTTCATGGTGTCCTTAAAACATAAAAAATATTTTCTATGTTAATTGTACTAATTGCATAAGCTAAGCTGTCAATACAAAATATGCTATCTGAGTTTCAGCATATATGAGCATTCTCTTTCTTTACATTTTTTTACTTCCTCAACGGACATTAGAGACTTATGAATGATGAAGGAGAAAAATCACAAAATTAGGAGAAATTTAATATTTGATGACTGATTGTATAGAGTATTCATTTCACATAACTTCCAACTGCATGAAAATGTATGGAGCTTTGGGTTTCCTAAAGGCAAGGTGTGTGTTTTGAGAAAAAATAGCAGAGTGATATTGATTATCAAGATTTTTAGTGCTCTATAAAGTTGGATGGGGACCATGATATTGAAATTCCATTTCATTACAATAGGAAAACAAATTGTATGTATGTTGACAATTCTGGATAAATTTCACCCAGTTATCAAATGGACATCACCAAGGTTGGGGTGGATGGATTTTGTGTCCCTTCTGATGGGCTACACTGATGAGAGGACAGCACCAGGCTGGGGTGCTCCTGCTGAAATGCAGACCCGGCAGTGTCTGGAGGAGGCAGTGGGCAGACCCAGGCTGCAGTCATCAGTTTTGCCAAATCTGTCAATGATGTGATGGGATGTCTCAGGAACAGTTCGAATTTGAAGGAGCAGGGACTAAAATGGACAAAGAAACACTTTCCCACTACAGGGAAAATTGGTAAAATTTGAAGGTGATCCATGGGTTGGAGCATAATATGGAAATGATGTTGTTTCCTGATTTGGGTTTGTGTGGTTACTCAAGGCAGTGCTCCTGTTTTGAAGAAACATACACTGGAATATTTTGTGCTCAGGAGCAAATGTGGTGAAACTATAACCATTGGAGAATCTGAGTGAAGGGGTAAGGAATTATACTGTTATTGTAATTTTTATATAAGGTCTGTAAGTTCTATAATTACTTCAAAGTAAAATATTATTTTTCAATTAACTAAGTCAATACCATGCCATTAAGGAAGAATAAGATTAAGCCCTATTATAGAGACTCAGCTGTATGTAAATCCATATCAAACAAAGTTGTGAAACTACCCCTCTCTTAGGAGTTTGAATTTAATAAAGTAAGCAGTGTGTGACTATTTAATGAATGACCACTATGCCCTTGGTGTTATGAATGACTTTGGGAGCTGTGGAAACAGCATTACATTTGGATTCAATTTTTGCACATGAGCTCCTTCTTCTACTGGGCACACTGAAGACTGACTACCTTTTACCCAGGGCTGAATGCTGCAGAGAAAGTTATTTACTTGTGCTCTTGCCTCCTATCTAGATGTATGACCCTCTATATTCTCTGCTTCTCATGTCTTCCAAAGGCTGCTCAGGTCTAACTTCTTTTTCTCTGTCTTTGGCCACATAGCTTTGAGTTAATCTGTGCATGTGTAATTCAGGGTTCAAGCAAGAAGATGCTTCAAGAGAGTCTGTTGTCCCCTGACTCTTCTCCCTCCAAGTTCCTAGAAGGTTTTTAGTGTTTTTGAGGGCAGAATGCATTGACTTATCATGACTGCCATTTACCAGGTGACAATGTGCTTGAGGGTTAGCAGATGCTAGCATTTCCTAAAGAAGTAGAAGCTGGTGTGTGGCCCTGTGCAGGGAACTTATTTGGAGCATCCTTCAAGACTGACTTAGAAAAGGATGTGGGATGGTCACAAGGTGAACTTGTGCCCTGTCCTGGCCCTTCTCAGAGGTGGAATGTGGAGAATGGGTAGGGAACTCTGAGACTCATTGCCTCTGAGATGAGGTTTAATGTCTTTGGGGAGAGGGCAGAGCAGGCAGGTGGAAGGGGATGGATGAGGTTAGGATAACTGGGCCAAGACGGGCATATCAGGGCAGATACAGAGGGAAACTGATTCAAGATTATGTAGGAGAAAGGAGAAGGGGAACAGCGCTGAACTGAGGACAGAGGCCTGGTCATCAAGTTCCCAGAGGGAGGAGAAACCAGGCGAGAAAGTGAGAAGAGGGCCTGGGAGTGACTACCCTGCTGACTAGGAACCAGGAGTGGCTGGAAGGCATATAGGTGGGGGTGGGTTGGAGTAGGGGCAAGGATGGATAACTGAAGGATTGAAGAAGGCAGTGATATCTCCTGAGAATTGAGGCATCGGGAAATGCAATGAGACTCCGGCAGACCATGGTATAAAGTGGCATGCCTTGATGGGTTCCTAAGGCAAGGGCTGGGTGGGGTGAAGGTGGACTGGAGGGCAAGAATAAAGAGTTGGGGGTAAAATGAAGGGAGCAACAGTGTAGGGAACATTGAGGCATAGAGTGGGGAGACAGGTCACAGCAATAGAGGAAGGTGAGAATCTTATGTGTATTTCTAAGCGAGATGAGACTGTGAGAGGGGAGAACCGGGATGATCTGAGGCATGGGGACCTGGGCTAATTTGGGGAGGTGGAAACAGGCAGAAGGAGACGAGAGCTCCAGTGAGGTGGGGGCTCCTCTGTACCTTTCTGGTGCTGATGGTGGGTGGTTACAAAAGTCCATGGTGGAGCTGAGAAATGTCAGAGGCTGAGAGACGGATGAGCTGAGTGAGGCAGGAGCAGAAATGTGAAAGAGCCTGGGAGGACAAGGCAATTAATTGGGCAGTTGGGGAATTGTCTGAGGTGAAGTGAATTGGAGCCTAGAAGTGGTGTTAAGGCCATAGAGGAGGGAACAATCCACAGGAAGTGAACTGAGGTAGAGGAGGAGCAGGGTCCTGGGGCAGGAGCATGGAAGGGGGTTGTTTAGTGAAGGGCAGAAACTGGAGGATGCAGGCTGGGCTGAGGAGACCTTATGGGACAGATCTGAGGAGAGAGGTGGGGACAAGGGTTTCCCTGAAGGGAAGAGGACTACCACAGGGTGAGCCTGCAGAGGGAAATGAGAGAAACTGGTGGCAGAGGGGACAAACCCAGCTGCCTGAGGTGAACTGAGGAAAGTTTTGGGAGAGGGAGCATGGAAAGAGTGGACAGGGCTGGTAGGGTGGGGACCATATGAGGCCATGATTTACTGGGACAAGCTCAGTGCACAAGAACTAGGCCAGGTTCATGCATGCAGAGGCCAAGAGAGTGGAGAAGAGCTGAGACTGGGTCAGAGAAGACAAACCAACTGGATATAACTATGATATTCCAAATTTATAGAAATCATTTTATTTCTCTTTGAATTTATGAAGAAATATTTTTGGCATATTACACATAAATTATCAAGTGATGTTCCTTAATGCTCATCTTCCCATTAGATAAGAGTTGATATTCATTTTTAGCAAAGCAATACCAAACTTTTGCCACAGCTTTCATTGAGGCTTATTTTTTCAAAATATATGATTTATAAAATAATATCATGCTTCCCAACAATATAGTAACAATTTAGTAAGCTATTTGCCATTAAGATTGCATATGAAGTGATACATTACCAACTTTAGCAATTAAGTAGATCTAAGACATTATAAAAATAAATATTTTAGCCATTAAAGCTCATTATGAGGCATTACGTTTACCTTTCAAAAGGATTCAGATCAATGAATTTACATATTTTCACTTTAATATGACTGGAGTTCAAAGAATATTCAGTTCTAAAGATGGTAGTATCTGTGCATGAAGATTTTAGTTTAATGAGTAGTAGAGAGAATAACCCACCACCAAATATATCTATACCTAATCCCTAGCACCTGTGAATATATTACCCTAAATGGCAAAGCGAAGTTTGCAGATTTGTTTAAAGGTCCAGACTGTGCGATGAAGAGATTTACCTGGGTAATCTAAATTTTCTCTTTGTGCCAATTGAATGACATTTGTTCTTAAAACTTAGAACCTTTTCTGGCTGAGAAATGAAATAAGAGAAGAAGGAGAGACTAGAAGAGTGAGATGGGCTTGACACACAGTTGCTGACTTTGAAGATGGAGGAAAGCACCATGAGCCATGAGATAAGGGTGATCTATAGAGGCTGGGGATGGCCCTCAGCTGACATCCAGCAAAGAAATGGGAGTCTCAGTCCAGCAACCACAAGGAACAGAATTCTTCCATCAACTTGAATAAGTTTTAATCAGGTAGATGACATGGTCTTGCACTTCTAACAAATTTTTACAAATGGCTAAATAAGAATTCATTTAAATTTCAGTTGAAGGAGGTTATAAGACTAAGTATCATCCTAAAGGAATAGTTAAAATTAGATCTCTTTAAGAGTATTTGCCTCTCACAAATTCTCATTCTCTATATCTTACCCAAATAAAAACAATCAATCAAAAGAAATAGAATGAATTTGTTACACAGGTTCAGATTATATGGGGTGAAAAAGGACAGTCTGAATGAGGCCTGTCACCCTTTACTATAACCCACAAATAAACCCTGTGCTTAGGCATAGACATGGTAGCCTGGCTCCTGGGTCAGGATGATAAACAGGTTTCACATCGTTCTCAGGCACGCCTGGAGATAAAAGACACCTCCTAGTACATGGTGGTCTGTATGAACATTCCTTCCCCTTTCCGCAAGAGCAATGAGTAAACATTCACTGGGGACTGCTTGGTCAGATATGTGCATTATTTTATAGCATCTGGCCCAAACCTGTAGTTACATCTGGTCCTGATGAGGAGGGAGCCGGTTCCCTCACCTCCAGTACACTAGAACGGTGAAGGTGGACCATCTCCCTCCATTGGCTGTGGAGTGGGACCCACTGGCCATGGGAGAGCAAACACCACTAGTGAAGCTAACCTTGATTTGTGTCTTCTCTTTGTGTGTAAATGTTGTTCAGTTTAGTATCTCTGTAAGTCATATGTTTTCTTGTTGACACCAACACCTGCATGGACTCTTTGCTCTGCTCCATGTGCTGAGACTCCTTCCTTATAGGTGGAAATAGGTGTCTTGCTCCAACAGTATGTTTGCCAACAAAGCACTCCATGGCATGGTGGAGGCATAAGAATTCATCAATTCAGTCATCCCAGGGTGATGCCAGCTCCCTGGGGGTAATGGGCTGGCTGAGGTGCTAGCCTCCCTCTAGCTTCATGAGCACAAGTGAGATGTAAGCAATATCTATGTGCACAGTGACAAAATGTTATGGTGGATGTGGGCAGAGCAGCAGAAGGTGTATCCTAGGAAGAGTAGGGAAAATAGCCCTGGCTGTGGGCCAACTGTACACTTCCATGTCATCTGCAGGCCCCCACAGTATCTCAAGGGTTTTAAATGACACCTATGGGGAGTCTGGGGCTCTATGCAAGGAGATCTACTGACTCAGGGCTGTTTTCAGGAGTAAAGGTAGGCTTACTTAACACAAATCCACCCCAACATTGCCTAAAATAAAGCTGTTGAAATGAGGAATTTTCCTGAGAGTGAAATACATTGGTTAAAAGACAGATATGGGCAAAAAACAAGGGAGTTGCATGTGGCTTGGTTAGGGTATCTCCAATGAGAGGGCATTCCAGTCTCAGGTGTAAAAACAGCATTGTACTGGCATAGAGATGGACATATTGACTAGTGGAATGGAATTGAGAACTCAGAAATAGACCCTCACATTTATGGACAAGTGATTTTTGACAAGGGTGTCAAGCAGTCCCAGCTGGGCAAGAACAGTCTATTCAACATATAGTTTGGGAGAACTGGATATCCATATTCAAAAGAAAGAAAGAGGACCCCTATCTCACAATTTATACAAAAATGAACTAAAAATGGATCAAGGACCTAAATATAAAAGCTACAAGGTAAAAATTTCTAGAAGAAAGTGTAGGGAAACATCTTCAAGACCTTGCAGTAGGTGGTTGTTTCTTAAACTTTACACCCAAAGCATGAGCAATGAAAGAAAAAAATAGATAAATGAGACCTCCTCAAAATTAGCACTTTTGTTCTTCTAAAGACTTTCTCAAGAAAGTAAAAAGACAACATATTCAATGGGAGAAGATATTTGGAAACCACATATCTGAATAAGGGTTTGATCTCCATGTTATATAAAGAGATCATAAACTCAACAAGAAAAAGAAAATATTCACAATTGTGAAAAGATGAAAAAACCCAGATGTCCTTTAACTGATGAATGGAAAAAGAATGGTACAAACACATGAATCGAATATTACTCAGATGTAAGAAGAAATGAAGGCGTGAAGCATATGACAACATGGATGAACCTGGAGGACATTATATTGAGTGAAGCAAAACAGACAGAAAAGGGCAAATATTATAAAATTTCAATGTTATGAATTTAATATAATGAGAGAATTCATGGAGACAATAGCTTGAATATATTTCACCAGAAAAACATAGAATGAATTTAGAGAATGAAAAGTTGAGGTTTAATCTGCAGAACTGGTAAAAAGGTTGTCTGTAAATATTTGGAAATGAATAGAAATGGTGGAAGCACATCATAGTGTTTTTAATTAGCAGTGTTAATATATGGGTATGATAGTGCCTGAAAGGGAAAGTCTAAGGTTGTCTGTATCACCAGAAGGAAGTCTAAAAGATGAAACGTGGAACTGTAGAGCAAAAAGAATGCTCTTGTGAAAATATGGGATAATTCCTAATGTCATGAGGACATGCACATGACAAGATTCAGACTCAAAAAGACTGAGAGGAGCTCATGCGTTTACCTCAGTCTGATCTAGTAGGAAGGAGGGCTAAACTCTGAAGGAGAGCACAAATCAACACAGAGCCAATTTTCAAAGATTGTGAAAAACGTTATTTGCTTTGGTTTGCTTGTTTTTATTAGCACCTAGAACTCAAGGAAATCTCTGTCTTATCACGAATTGGAAACAAAATTAAGGAACAGACAGCTCAGGAACTAAATCCAAAAGTTAACTCATTAAAATGTTAAAATGTGCAACAAAAGATTACAATACAAAAACAGGAAATTATAGCACATCTCAATGGAAAAGACAAAATTTCAGAAACCGTAATTAAGAAGGGCAGACTTTAGGCATACCAGCCAAAACTATATATATCTTCAACATAATAGCAGAGCTAATGGAAAACAGAATGAACTAAAAATGTTATGAGGAAAATGATGAAGGAGCAGTATGAGAATGTAATAAAGAGAAATCAAAATTTAAAAGGACACAAATACAAATACTGGAGTTGAAGACCACAATAACTGAAATTCAAAATTCCCTAGATGGTTACATCAGCATATTGGAGCTGACAGAAGAGTCAATAAACTTGAAGATAAGACAATTGAAATGATTCAGCCTGAGGATCAGAAAGTAAAAAGAATGAGAAGTGAAAAGAGACTATGAGACATATGGGACACCACCAAGGTTCTAATACATGGATTACAGGAGTTCCAGAAGGAGAAGAAAGAAGGAAAGTGGCAGAAGGAATTTTAAAGAAACAATAATAGAAAATTTCCCAAATTTAACAAAGAATGTAAATATACACATTCAAGAAGTCCAACAAACCCCTAACAGGATACACTCGAACAGAAGCACACCCAGACATATGGTAGTCAAACTGATGAATGCCAAGGACAAGGAAAGAGTTCTGAATGTTGCAAGATAAAAGTAATGCACTAAATACAAGGAAGTACCAATAAGATTAAGTGCCAATTTCTCATCAGAAATCATCAACGCTAAGAAGGCACTGGAATGAATTCACTGTTCCCTATAATTTTCATCGCCTTACAGAATAAGTTTAACTGTAAGATAACATTTAAAAGATCTCTTTGAAGGCTGTTTCTAATTCATCTGCACTGTGACCATGCAGTTTTACACAAGAATTTTTTTCTTTAATTATTGGCTTATAACCAAAAAGTTCCCGATGCTTTAAAATACAAATTTCCTTTACTTCAGAACTTTGTTTATTTCTCATTTTGAACTTGACAGTCCTTGAATGAACAACACTAATTCCAGTATACACTCACTGAGGTCATTGAAGCCTCAGGGAAACTGGTTTCTATCATGAATTGCTTCTTTTTGGAATCCTAACATTCAAGGTAGGAGGCCCCTACTCCCAGTCCTTGGCTACTTGACTGGAAGAGTGGACATCCAACCCCAAGGGTCTAGAATTTCACTAGGCAGCAAACACCTGGAGTCACGAGAGAAAGCAGGGTCACTAATACCAGTGGAAGGATGGAAGATAGGTGTGTCTAAAATTTTAGAAATTTGTCATGAAATAACCATAAGCAAAGGCAAGAGGTGAGGCTAAACCTGAAGAAACCATAAATAAGGGTAAATTAGTTGAAGATTACTATTACAATAGCTGAAGTCTAGGCTAAACCACCAATTTAGAGTTATTTCAGATATTATTCTTCTGCTGTTTTATAATATAAAGGCATCTATATAATGATCTTAATTTTTAGTTACAGTTTCTAATAAGTTTTTACTTTAAGGCAAATTGGGCACTTTTATTAACCAAGCCACAAGAATTTTATTAGTAACAACGTTACTAAGTTTTTCTACTTTTCTAGCAGTTGAATGAATTCCACTTGTGATTTATACATTAAATCCAATTGCAAGGCAGTATTGACATTTAAAGATTCATTTTTAGGTAACCTTTCACTGTTGTCCAGTTTGTAACAGGTGAACCAAATCTGATTTCCTTGGCACAAGTAGACTGACAAAGTTAAAAACTAATTTAAAAGTTAAATACAAAGTTAAGCACAGATTAAAACAGAGGAGAGAATTTTATACCCTTAGCATTTTCTAGGAACTTTTTAATCTTAATTGATAGCATATGAAGAGGTTTCTTATTTTATAGGAGAGAAGTTTAGTAAATGGCTTAGATCTTGATCCCCATTCCTCTTATTAGGCACAACCAATTTTAAAACTGAGAAAGCTGTTTCTAAAAGGGAGTTAATGATATGATGGTATTAATATAATGTTAAAACAACAATAGGAATGGAGACCTGATTAAAGATTGTAAAATTTGGGAGGGTGAGGGGAGTGAGTATGACTAAAAAGGGATAGCATGAAGTAGTTAGTTTATGGTGATGGAAGTTCCTTGATTGTGGTGATGGTTACATGAATCTAAACATGTAATAAAATTGCATAGTGTAATAACTATGAAAATTTAAAGTCTGTAGTCTAGTAGAATTATGCCAATGTCAATTTCCTGGTTTTACTCTTGTACTATAGTTGTGTAAGATGTAACCCTTGAAGGAAGCTGGAGGAAGGGTAAATGGAACTCTCTACTATCTTTGCAACTTCCTGCGAGTCTATAATTATTCCAAAATAAAACATTCTTTTTTTTAAAAAAAGGGGGGGGTAGTTAATGGAGGTTTGAGGTGCAGCTCCTCATCTCTTTAAGAAAATGTAACCATGTGGTTTCTGGCTCTCAGTTCTGCCTGTCCTGTCCTTTTCTCTTACACAGGTTTAACAGGAATTCAGGGTTCCATGCACAAGCTAAGTTTTCCCAATTCTTGGGGAGACATCCTTGTGGGGAGTCTGCTGGAACGCTAGAGACTGTGCTCATTATTCTAGGAGAAAATAGATACTTTTATTAACCAAGCAACTGTGTGGGACTAGTGACCACTTATTCAAAATAAAAGTTCTGAAGACAGAGAGTTGGACCAGAGGCAGCAGTAATATATTTCTTTCTCATGAGAAATGGTGCACATCAAGACTAATGGAAGCAGGTGAGTGCGTCCGGTTAGTGTGCGAACAAAGATTATATGGGGACCCTGATGCAATGCCCCTTTTCCCTCCCTCCCTATCTCACTCATTTCCCCATTGGCTGAGAATTATGGGTTTACAATCTTAAGAACGAAAACTAACTCAATTATGGAGCAACGCAAGTCTCTATTGCCTTTTTAGGGAGAGTATGAGGGCATGTCTCCAGTATCCAGGTTCATCCCCCTTTACTGATGTGAATTTTAATGTGGGGCTTAACTTGTTGCAATTGAGATTTGGACAAGAATGTGGGAGGGTTAGATAAGCGGGAACAGGGAATTCAGTTTGAGAAGAGAGCATTCTTTGTTCTATTTCTCTCAATTCCCCCTCTTCTTTTTAGAGTTTATTGGACTTTTCTCATACCACTCATTATATGCGAATTTAGTCATTTTTTTTCTAGATCTAGATAGTTTTTCATTGGGGTTGTTTGGAATTTGGTGGGTGCTTGTTTAGGCAACATCATGGGTCTAGATTGCCCGTTTTTCCCTCTGGGTAATACATCTTTGGAACGGTTCATTGGATTAGGGGAATAAAACAAAGGACTAAGCAGGGTAAGATAATGAGTGTACTAAAGATTCTGACTATAATAGTTATAATTTGAGACTAAGGCCCAGAAAAGAGGGACTCAAACTAACTGGTCCATGGGTTGGTGTCTATTCTGGAATTTTTGGCTAATTCTTCATATAAGGCTGTGAAATCTCACAGGGCTTGGGTAACTGAGTCATCTGGGACAGTGTTGTTTGGGATATGAGTACAGTAGCTTTCTCTTATCATTACACAGACCTCTCCTTTTTCTGCTAGCTTCATGTCTAATACTAACTTGTTTTCTCAAGCCATTTGGCTGATTGCATCTACTTAATACTAATTAAGCACTACTCAATGAATAAGTTTTTCTTTGAGCTGTAATTAATAGATTTAAGTTTTAGGTTTGCAATACCTTACATGTTATTTCTCCATGGGAGCAGGTCATAATGCCAATTGTGTTTAAGTTCTACTCACAGCACTCTGGTGATCATTGTTCCACTTGGTATGTCCTTCACACAGCCAGCATGCTGCAGCAGCTAGGAAAGTAGGTTCCAGTATTCTACTGGCTTGGTGCATAGCACCCTTTGACACTATGAAACAGTGCCAGGTTGGAGGCGATATCTATTGTACATTTGATTATATCTAGCCATCATTGGCTGCTGCAGGAGTTTGAAACTGCAACATAGTCTCCATTGACTTCAGGAGCACAACCAGAGATGTAGTAGACACCAATATTGTTTTAGAGGTCAGTGACCAACTTAGCCAATAACTCAAATGGAGAGGTTTGAATGCTGAATTTGACAATGCTGAAGTCTATATCTTGATTTTTATATATTTTTTAAACACTTCTAATGCAATATGTTTTATTTCTACACTTTTACCATGAAGACATTAATTAGCATGTATTTTACTTTAGCAGTACAGGGGGGAAAAAAACTACTTTCCTTTTTTTAGAAATGAAAACTGAAGATTCCTAATGGAATTAAGATTTTTTTTGATACTACTACTTGAATATGCAGATTGAGGTGGCTTCTGACAGGTTTCACTGCTACAAAGTTAGTTTTTGCCGTTAATATTAACCTAGGCATTTAGTTAGTAATGGTTTCTTGGAACCAGCTATTTGAATGCTTCAGTTTGAGGATGCTTTTTATAAACTCTTTATAATTGAACACAACCACATAGACTAGTTAATTTACCTTAGATTACAATTAGCAACCAATGGAATTTATTCTGTCCATTTAAAAGAGGGCAGATCTACATTTCTTTAGCTTAATTTCATTAGATATGAACTCTACTTTCATCACCTTAAGGATTTAATAAACTTATATCCTTGGTATTTCATAAATCTAGGGAGATAACTCTTAGGCTAAATAAAATTGAAACTGTTATAGTTTATGCAAGGAATGTTTTTTCTTTCTTTCACAGGAGGTTAAAACTCCTTTAATAAAGTTATAAATTGTCCACGAGAGAAAGCAGGGTCACTAAGACCAGTAGGACAAGAGACAGGGATGTCTCAAGTTTATTTTCCCCTGAGTTATAGGGGCAGAAGCTGTTATGGAATAATGATAAACAAAGGTATGTTCAGTTGAAGATTTACACTTACAATAGTAGATTTAGGCTACATCTACCCAGTTATAATTTCAGTTATTATCCTTCTGCTGTTTTATAATATAAAAGCATCTATAAATGATATTAACTCTTAGTTACTGTTTCTAGTAAGTTTTTTACTTTAAGGTGAGTTGGGTACCTTTATTACTTAAGCTACAAGGATTTTATTAGTAACAACTTTGCTAAGTTTTCTGCTTTTTTAGCAGTAATTCTACTTGTGATTTATACATTAAGTCCACTCGCAAGGCAGTATTGACATTGAAAGATTCATTCTTAGGCTACCTTTCACTGTTATCCAATTTGTAACAGGTGAGCTTCAAATCTGATTTCCTAGGACTTTGATATTTGGGGCCTTAGTAGGGAGTTGGAATCCTAAGTCAGTCGAAGTAGGGCCTGAGGTTGAAGTACTAGTCTGGGGTGGTGTTACTAAAATCCTGAATCTAGTTAGTGGGTCTCTGTCAGTAACATCTGCTCCAATTCCAAGTGTGCGATTGTACCTGATATCTGTTGGCCCTGGCAGAACAATAGTGAGAAGTTTGTATTGGTTTATTTGGCATTCACCTTCAGCAGTTCCCTTAGAGAATGTGAAAGGTTGGAGCAACTTACAAGACTCTCTTTCTGCTTCATAACCCCATGGCAGACATAAGGCATTATGTTTCCATGAGGAGGTCCATCCCTTAAAGTGAGTGGTCCATCTGACTTCGCCTCTATAGGCCTATAGGGAAGATACTATAGGACTTGGCCCTTTTATTCCTTGGGTTTGGGGCATAAGTATTTTTCTGAGGGGCCCAGGGCCCTTTGGTTATTTAACCTTTTGCAGGATATCCCTTTTAGTTCACAAAAGTTAAATTGGATGACTTGGGAGTCTTTTCCCCCATTAACTGTGATGATAGTATTTGAAAGAGAAGTTCCATGTAGAAGGCTGATATGGAAGAGGAATAGGAGGAGACCAGGGGAGCCAGTTATACTGAGAAATGTATCAGGAAGTTTCAATAAAGGTAAAGTGAAATTACAATCTTATTCGTGAGTATTTTTGAAACTAAGGTGAGGGGATTTTTCTTATTTATGGTCACAGCCCAGCAAGGAGGAGTTTCAGGCTCAGATGTGGAACTGGAGATGGGTCATTTGATGTGGGTGTAAAGGGTTCGGCTTTTTTCTGCAGTTCTTACGGCAGTGTCTGTGGTCAATAAAACTTGAAATAGACCTTGCCAGTTAGGGGTCAGCTTATCTTCTTTCCAGGTGCAGATGAAGACCCAGTCTTCAGGCTGGAACTTGTGGACTGGGAACCCAAGAGGAGGAGTTTGGGTGATCAAGGTTTTTTTCCGTAGGGAGGAAAGAGTTAAAGTGAGTGAGTGCACATATTTTCTTGAAAATTTATTTTGCTTTCTCATTGAAAAGGAGAACCCATTTTAGCAGGATAAGGGTGTCTAAACGGGATTTCATATGGGGACAAACCTAGGTCTCTCCTAGGTTTTACCCTAACTCTTAAGAGTACAAGTGGCTGATATTTATTCTAGGGCAAGTCAGTTTCTAGCATCAGTTTGGTAAGCTGTCTTTTAAGCTCTTGGTTCATCCTTTCTACTTTCCCTGAGGAGGGTAGATGCCAGGGAGTATGGGAATCCCAGTCGATTTCTAAGACTTTCATTAACCCTTGTAGAACTCGAGCTGTCAAACAGGTCTCATTATTTGAATCAATGTTCTCAATGAGTCCATACTTAGAGATAAGGTGGTTTAAGAGTATTTTAATTACAGTTTGTGCAGTTGCCTGAGGAACTGGGTAGGCTTCCACCTATGAAGTGAGATGGTTAACAACCACTAGGAGGTACTCTACTTTTTCCATTGGTGGTACTTCCTTGAAGTCCACCTGGATGCTTTGAAAAGGTTTGAGCCCTGGGGGTCACCCTCCTAGGGATTTGTTTTCCAGACTTTGTTTATTTACCTTTCCACAGATGACACATCCATCTACTACTTGGCGGGCTACAGAGTCCAATACATGCATAATGAGTTAGAACAGCATTGTATAAATTTTGAACATCCCAGTGGCTGCCCTGGTGAAGACAATTTAGTATTCTCCTAGCAATGGCTTTACTATTTCTCTCCCATCTTCCAAAAACCATTTTCCATTTTCTGTTTGAGTTCCACCCATTGTTTTTACCCTTTCTCATTCTTTGTCACTAAAACAAGGTTTGCCAACTTCTATAGGTAAGGAAGGGACCAAAACCATCATTGGGGCTTCAAGCTGTTCTTCTGTTCTAGACCTTCTTGCCTCCTCATTGGCCAATCTATTCCCTCTAGCCTCAAAAGTACTCCCTTTTTGATGTCCATTTACATGTATCATGGCAATAGAGTTTGGTAAAAGTAAATTCTTTAATACAAGAGTTAGCAGGTCTGAATGTGCCAATTCTTTTCCTTGACTGGTTATCATTCCCTTTTCTTCTCAAATTTTTCCAAACACATGTGTTACTCCTTAGGCATACTGGGAGTCAGTGTAAATGTCTCTTCCTTGTCTTTTAAATAACTTTAGAGCTTGATTTAGGGCATATAGTTCACAAGTTTGGGCCAACCAAGGACTTGGTAACATTAACTTGGTCTGCTTGTTTTGTTTCTGTTTTAGAGGTTGTATCATAACTTTAGATTGTTATTTTCTCTCTTCTTCATTCTTTCTTAGATGCACTTGTTGAGTTGCGGGTAATAAATCATCTAGTGGCTTGCTTGCCCATCCTTCTATCTTTTGCAATTTTTTATTAATATCAGGCCATGAGTTAGTTACAAAATATACCTTGAGTAGGTTTTGGGTCCTGGATCATTTATTTCTAAGCCTGAATATTTTCTCATCAACTCCTTTAGCCTATTCAAGAAAGCTGTGGGAGTGTCCTCTTTTTCTTGTTTTGCTTCTGCAGCCTCATTTAAATTCTGACTCTTAGGGGCAGCATTTCTAATTCCTTGGACTATTATACTTCTTAGATTTCTCATATTATCCCTATGAGCAGCATTATTATGATCCCAGCTAGGGTCCTGGAAGGGGAGCTTTTGCTCCCCTCTGGGTTCCCCATGGATGACTGGGTGATTATCATCCCAGGTCTTCATAGCCGCTTTTCTAATTTGTCCTTGTTCTTCCCCAGAGAAGAGATGATCTAAAATGGATATCAATTCAGTCCAAGTATAAACATTAGGGCCGAGAAATTGATTAAGTTGGTCAGCCAAACCTGAAGGGTCTTCTAATAGGTTTTTCATTTCCTTCTTAAAACTTCTTATTTCAGCACTACTCAAGGGAGCATTCACAAACCCAATTTCCCCTTGCCCTAGGGGAACTTCTCTAAGACAGTACTGTTTCACTGGTCCTTCCAGAGGAAAATTCTCTTGATCTTTAACTAGTTGTTTTGGTTCTCTTCTAAGGGGACCATGGGGTGCAGGGGAAAGAGTTGGGCCCTCCATCTCAATTAAATTGTGAGTTGGGGTGCTGAAGGAAGAGGAGGAGTGGGAGCAGGAGGTGGGATGGGAGGGAACACATAGGGAGGGGGTAAGGCAAGAAGGGGGTTCCATGAGTCCCCCTTTTCTTCCTTCTCATCCTGCCATCCTTCTTTGCTTTCTTGGTTTCCATCATCGGTTGACAGAATATACTGTTCTGAGTCTGGAAGCCAGACGGTAGCATAGGAACATTCTTCCTCACATCGGTTTGTTTCCCATTTACATATAAATTCAGAGCCTGACAAACCCAGTTTTCCGTGGAATTGAACTTTGGCCAATGAACAGCTCGACCCTTAAGGGGGATTCCAGCCTAGATTAAGCAACAATATTTCATCATGGTTTTTTTTTTACTTTTTCCCTTATATTTTGGAAGATCATCCCAATTTTCTAGCCTTGCCCCTAGAGGACTGTTCTTGGTTACCTCTGGTAAAGTTTTTTGCCTGCTGTTCTTAGAATTTATTTTTCCCATTTTCCCTGAGATTTCAGAGTTGTTACCAGCCCTTGGTTCCTACTTCTCACCCTCTATCCTGACCGAGATGTCTCCTATTACACTCAATCTCACAGACTCAACAGGATCGTTCAGAACTAAGTTCCCCCTTTTCAAGTCACCCAGGCCCTAGACACAAAGTCTCTCACTTGGGTCTGTGCACAGACTTACGTGACTTTTCTTATCTCAGTCTGTGTGGTCCCGACCTTTTCCCTGAGCGTCTGTTTTAATCTCTGCTTCCTTTGGGTCTGGTGACCAGGAGAGACCTCCAATCTTTCCCACCCTGAAGACCACCATAAAACTTTGGTGGGATATCCTGCCAGTCAGAGAATGGGTTTGAGGGTCTCCCCTCGTCCTTTTGATCCCAGATGAGCCCCCAATTGTGTGGGACAGTGACCACTTACTCAAAATAAAAGTTCTGAAGACAAAGAGTTGGACCAGAGGCAACAGTAATTTATTTCTTTCTCATGAGAAAGGGCACATGCCCAGACTAACGGAAGTGGGTGAGCATGCCCGGTTAGTGTGAGAACAAAGATTATATAGGGACCCTGATGCAACGTCCGTTTTCTTCCCTCTCGATCTCATTCATTTCCCCATTAGCTGCGGACTATGAGTTTACAATCTTAAGCGTGAAAACTAACCCAATCACCGAGCATGCAAGGCTTTATTGCCTCTTTAGGGGGTGAGGGCATGTCTCCAGTATCTGGGTTCATCCGCCTTTTACTGGCATGGATTTTAATGTGGGGCTTGACTTGTTGTGATTGAAATTTGAACAAGAATGTGGGAGTTAGATAAGTGGCCATAGGGAATTCAGTTTCAGAAGAGACCACCCTCTCCCCATCTCTCCTAGGGAAAATTCTCACCAGTACTCACCTGAACTCAAAGGGATGGAAATCCAGGGACACTGGGTCAGTCTGGAGGATATGGTCACAATATTCCAGAGCTCAGATTTCCTCTAGGTTCTTGGATATGTTACATAAAAGAATTTAAGAACATACCAATTTAGTTAGGCCAGTTTATTAAGGAAATGAGAGAAGAGAAGAGAAGAGAAATGGGAGAAAATAACAGTTTATAGGTCCCCTGGTATACTTGGAGATAGATCCAGGGAGATAAGGGAGAGGAGAGGTTTCTGCTTGTGTGGTTACCTTTTAAACCATTTATTATTCCTCCCCCTTGCTAATGTTCCGGAGAGCGTTCCCAGTTGTTTGCCGTTTTGATTGATTACCCCATCCATCAGTTCCCCCAGGGGGGGCAATGATAAGGCCCCTTGGGAATATCCAGGGCTTTTCCATGATCCCCAAAGAAATCTCTTTCCAAATGGAGGCTTCTCATAGGTTTCTTTCAGCAGCCTTCTTGTGGGGTCTTTACCTCATGTGGGTTCCAGATGGAATTCCATAGCTATATGTTTATGGCCATGTTTTTCTGCCATGTCCCAGATTCATCTCCCCATTCCCTAAACTAGCCTGCTTCAGTGATGGTAGCACAACATTGTGAACACAATTAACAGCACTGAAATATATATCTGAATATGAGTAATAGGGGAAGTGTTAGATTGTATATATGGTAATAGAATAAAAAAATTTTTTAAATCCATGGAACTACACTACACAAACATTGAGTTGTAAGGTAAACCATGGATGATAATTAATAGTACAATTATAAAAATGTGCTATCATTAATTGTATTAAGTGTTCCATACCAATGCAAATTGTTATTGGTAGCCTAGCATACAGGAATCCCATATTTTATGCATGATTGCCCTGTAAACCTACAACTTCTCTAGTAAGAAAGTAGCTCTAGGCTCTGGAATATTGTGACCATATCCTCCAGAAAACCCCAGTGTCCCTAGATTTCCAGGTCTGTGAGTTCAGGTGAGTACTGGTGAGAATTTTCCACAGGAGAGATGGACCGCTTTTATTTGAAAATTAAATTTAATCTGAAGATAATTGTGTGATCTCACTGCAGGCCTTTGGAGGCAGGCTATCTGAGGGCACATTTGGTTATTGTTGAGAAGGACTTCCTGTGGAATTTATTTCATAAGTAATGGTTAGAGGGGCACCTCCCTAATTTTAAGATTCTGGGGTCTATTTTTCTGCAATTAGTTCTATAGGGAAAATGGGAGACAATGAAATGAACAAATAAATAAACATAATGACAAAATACAGATATTGCCTGAAAATGTAGTGTTCTGTTCAAGAGAACTTGACCAGAGAAGGGCAATGCTAACAGAGGTGGGAGTTCAGATAAGGGAGCAATTCAGAAGGAATAACATTTAAATTGACACTGAAGGAAAATGCATAAAGTGTAGGCATGTGTGTGTGTGTGGAGCGGGGGGGGGGGGGGGGCGTTTGAGAGGTGATGAAGGATGACAATAGCGCTCAGTGCAGAGAGTGTAACAATGCTCAGTTGTGTTTCTGTGGTGCTGAAAGGGAGTTTCAAGAATTAATTCCTGGATGCCTAATGGAGCCATTAATTAAGATTGGAAATTGGAAGAGATATAACTTTCACTTGTTTGGGGCAAGTTAATGCATTCAATTAGAGATATATTTTAAATTTGCCAGTTAATTGTTGGGGAAACATAAAGAAAAACAAAATCATCTCCCAACCCAAAAAACCTCTCTAAAAAGGTAGAACCAATAGGGAGGCCTTTCTGTTTGGAATTATCTGGGGCTTCTTTGAGCTCAGGAGTTTCAAAGGGGACCTTGTGACCAGGGCCATGGCAGGCTTTTTACCTGTGATGGTTACAGCTTTGTTCTCAAACAGCTGCCTTTCCTGGGGTTTCTGGGCTGGATCTCATGGCTATCTCCTGACCAGCAGCCTTCCCTTGTTTCCTATACTAAGGTACCTCAATCCCACTTTCTGAAGAGAAAATGGAGGAACAGAGAGGACAGGCCAAATTTCCTAAGTGGTTCATCGAAGAAGGGACAGGCCTGGTGTTGAAATCCAGACAATGAAGCTGTAACTACTGAGTTGTATAACATTATGCCAGGAAGAGCATTCCCATCTTTTCCCATATTACTGGGCAAGGAGGACCCTTGAGAGAAAGCTCCAGGCATGCCTTAGGTGGTCCCACTATCCTCATTTACACTTGGAGGCTGCAGATTTCATTTCCCTCCTTTGCATCAATAGAAATTATCTTTTTTATACTCATCTTAAAGGGTTAAACACTCCTGGTATAAAAAGCATTCACTCCCTTTAATTTCAAAATACTTACATCTATTTATACACATATATTTATAAAAATATATACACATTTATTTATTCATTCACATATTTATTGATAGATTTATACACACAATATACACTTATATATATACAAACACACATGTTTATAACATTAATATTTTCAACATGGTTGTTGAGTGCCAGCCTTATCCAATGCTCTGTAAAATTAACTATGAAATGTAATTATCGAGAATAATATTGAAACTTCATACAAGTTCTATGGGAGGGTTTTCCCACAGTAAGTCAGGTTAACAATTGTAGGGCATCTAAGAACACTCAGCAGTCAAGACTATCTTGTCCCTTATTTTTCCTAACTTAGGAAACACCACCAAACCATTTGAGAATCACTAGGTAAAGGGAGACATTTTACTTTATGCTTTCTTTGGGAGTAGCCAAGTTAAATGGATGCTAAACATATTATCCTGGTATCCTAGAGTTCATAGTTAAAAGGCAAGAGTGGAGAGATAAGGACCGAGGCCCAGCAGAATATGTTTTTGACACTTCGGCCCTGGGTTATGGCCCCAGCATACTCCTGTTGCAGCACTGCTATATGTGCAGGTTTTAAAAAATTAGTCTTTGTAACCCAGGAGGTCAAGCTCAGGAAGGTTTACAGAGTGTTTTTTTTTCTACCAGGAGGTTCCGGGGATCGAACCCAGGTCCCTCCATATGGGAGAGGGACAACCAACCATTTGAGCCACATCCATCCACCTACTGAGTGTTTTGATATTCCAAAGAAACCACACAGGAGGCCAGAAGGAGTAGACATGCCTTTAATACTTACAGGACCCGGTGGCAACCAGTCAGAAACTACAGCACCACCCTTCAGGGGGAAGGGGCTTATGAAGGCATTACAGCAGAGGGGAAAGAAACAGTACCTAGTATAGCTACAGAAATACTACAGAAATATGCTTGGGCATGCAATTCTCAAAACGTTCTCACCACATCCTTGCTCTTATCTTCAAGGACCAGGCTGCTGGCAAGTTCAGCCTGTCCCTTCCCTTAGTTCTAATCAACAGGAAGGAAGAAGGAGAATGGGCATTTATGTCAACCCCTCAGTCTTCAAGTTAGATGATTCATTCCCTCTCTCCCAGCTGCTTCCCACTGGAAATCATATTTCACACATCTGTAGCAGTAACATAGAGAAGTGATTTCATTTCCCTTGTTACTACTGCAAAGAGGAAGATAGAAAAACATGGTTGAATTTCAGAAATCACAGCTCTGAAGATGAATTGTGGCAGAATGAATTGAGGGAGGGCTCTGATATTGCAAATTGTTACTCTGAGACTTGCTCCCAGGGTATTTTAAATTCAGAACAGACCGTAAGAGAATTAAAAGGAAGCACAGGTATTATTCTGAGCTCTTTACTTGGTTCTCACAGGAACCTCAAAGCAGTTTTCCTACTCTAGGTGGTAACGGAGATGCAGAAAGAGCTTAAGTCACACTCCAGACACAGTGACAGTTGGAGACCAATAAGGTAGCTCAGGTCCTAAGACCTTGTAAGGTGAGGACATTATGTACTCCAATGAGCTCAGGATGGATCAGATACTATGATACAAAGTCTTTCAGGAACATAATTTATTTTCTCAGTGCCAAATAAACTTTGCAATTCTAATTAACTTGTCAGTTTTTCACTCCTTGAGGACAATGTTAATGTGCCATAGCAGCAGAAAATGTGAAATTAACAAGAATTAAAAACCAAAGAGGTTTCTTTACTTACACCATGGAACCCACTCCCCACCCTCCACCAACACACACACATGCACAGTGAATACCTGGCAGGGATTCCTTGGGGTAGGTTCCAAGGAGCAGGCTGTGGAAGAGGGCCCTCAACCATCCCCTGTGCTTAAGCAGTCCCCCTTCTGGGCTTCTGTGACCCCTGCAGCTCTTTGCACCATGGGCTGGGAACAGTGGGTTGGGCCTGCCATGCTTCCATCTTGGAGTGTGCTCCTGGACAAGATCCTTCTTGATCTCCAACAAATACACCGACAAACTGTGGCTGTCTCCTGACTGGACAGGACAGAAAAGGTTGGTGCAATGAAAGTGGGGAGGACTGTGGCTAGGTGCCCCCCAATCCCTGTGGGGAATCATGTGGCAGGTCACAGACACCCTTTGGGCTGCACTAGGAGCTTTATCCTGGGATTGCCCAGATGGGTGGGGACGGGGGTCAAAGCCTCAGTCCAGGCCTGGTATGGGCAGGGGAGTCAGGGCAGAGGGTAGAGGCTCACCACTCCTGCTCTTTCTGCAGGTCCTTCTTTCTGAACCTTCAATGCTGACTGTGTTGCAGACTCCTCTGCACCCAGGCTCAGGCTCCTGACACTGAACACCCTGGACACAAGCTCAGTGATTCCACCAGAGGGCATTTCCACCACCTGGCAGAGCCCTCTGTGGACCTCTGGCCAGGAGAGGTTGTGAAACCTGCTTTTCTGACTAAACCTCACCTGAAATGCCTCCAAGTTCATCCCAGGGACACAGGCACCACCTACACAGTGAGGACACGTGCTTCATTCCCTCAGGATGCATAAGGAACCACTGCAGCTCTGGGACTCCTTGGGTGAACCCCGGTGAGTATGAGCTTCCTCTTCATGCCTGAGATTGAGGAGGGTCCTTTGTCGTGGCTTCTCTGAGGAGTTTTTCTTAAACCTTCCTTTTGTGCACAGTTCCCAGAAACTGGTTTATGCTCTATTTTCTCTAGTAATATTTAGCAAGCTGCATTTTACCAAATATCCATTCATGAGGGCTTTGCCAGGTTGAAATCTGGTATAGCAGTTTGGCAGTTTGATATAGTTATGAATTCCAAAAATAGATATTGGATTATGCTTGTAAACTAGTCTATTCATCTGGGCAGGATTAAGTTATGATTAGGGTGTTGACTGGGCCACGTCAGTAGTGCACTGAGCCCCACCCTTTGGTGGGTGGGGTCTCAAAGATAAAAAGACATGGCAAAGGACAGAGTTGGAGTTTTGATGTTGGAGTTCTGATGCTGAGATTTAATGTTGGAGCCTGGGAAGTGAACACACTGAGGAGCTTGGTCGTGAGGAAAGAGAAGTCCCCAGAAAGAGAAATGAGCCATTCGTCTGACAATTCATAGCTGGCCTTGTGGAGAGAGGTAAAGCCTAGAGAGCCTCACAGTCTACAGCTGACCTTGTGGAGGAAACAGAGGAGCTAAGCCCGGAGAGAAACAGAGCCCCAGGAAGAGAGGAACCCAAGTAGCCTGAACCCTGGCAAACATCAGCAGCTGTCATGCTTCAACATGTGGAAAGAGACTTTGGTGAAGGAAGTAATTTATGCTTTATGGCCTGGTAACTGTGAGCTTCTACCCCAAATAAATACCCTTTATGAAAACCAACCAATTTCTGGTATTTTGCATCAGCACCCCTTTGGCTGATTAATACACCTGGCATGAAGTAGGGTTTTTTTATAGATTCAAGACTATTGCTGGAGACAACCCTGACAGATTCAGAGAGAAGGGAAAAGCATCTACAATACTGGAAGGAGTATGGAAAATATTGCAACCTTCCAGTGGAGAAGCTGTGGACAAGCCAGTTCTGACTGAGCCATATTGGAGCCAGAGGTGAAAGGGAAAATGATGCCCCTATGAATATATATATATTTTAAATTTTTTAATGGTTAATTTTTCCTACACTGCTTACATAGATTAAAAAGAAAAACATTAAAAAACTGGTAAATATGGATGTATTAGTCAGCCAAAGGGGTGCTGATGCAAAATATGTCTGCCTAGAGTTCAGGCTTCTTTGGTTCCTCTCTTCCCGGGGTTTGTTTCTCCCTGGGCTCAGCTGCTGTGCTCTCTCTCTACAAGGTCAGCTGTAAACTATGATGCTCTCTAGATTTTGCCTCTCTCCACAAGGCCAGCTGTGAACTGACAAGTGAACGGCTCATCTCTTTTCCCAGGGCCTTCTCTCCTTCCTCACAACTAAGCTCTTCTGTGTGCTTACATCCTGGGGCTCCAGCTCAAAAACTTCAGCATCAAAAAAACTTCAACTCTGTCCTTTGCCATGCCTTTTATCTTTGAGTCCCCACCTGCCAAGGGGCGGGAACTCAAAGCCCTACTGATGTGGCCCAATCAAAGCCCTAATCATAATGTAATCACACCCAGAGGAAAAGACTAGTTTACAAACATAATCCAATATCTATTTTTGGAATTCATAAATAATGCCAAACTCCTACAATGCGTAATACAACTCCCAACATTAATTTTAAATATTAAGTGCTAAAAAATCTAAAATTTATCATAATTTTACTTTCTTGGCTTTACTAAAACCAAACATGGGAGTAAAATCTTTGAAACCAATTCTTTTTAATTTATCTTGTTTTCATATGAGAAAATTGCCATGTTATACAATTTCTCATGACCAATGATGGTCTTAAGTATGTTTAAGCTCAGCTTACAGAAATGTCTTTTGTTTCACTGTGCCTGATAATGTTTAAACTACATATAGATGATTGATAGAGGTGATAGTATGAGAATGTACTTAATGTCTCTGAATTGTATGGTTAATTTTATTTTAAGTGAATTTTACATCAACTAGATATGTATGCCACTTCCAAATTAGTATACATTTGTACTATAAAATTTGTGCATTAAGAGAATGACTGGATAAACAAACTGTGGTCTATTCACACGATGGAATATTATGCAGCTGTAAGAAGAAATGAAGTCATAAAGCATATGGCAACATGGATGAACCTGGAGGACATTATGTTGAGTGAAGCAAGCCAGACACAAAAGGACAAATACTGTATGAATGCATTACTATGAACCAAGTATATTGTGTAATATATTGTTTGATTCAAAAAAAAAAAAAATTTACATGTATCCATTACATTTAATTTAGAAATGTATATATTTATTCATCTGTGTTTACTTTTTAGTTTTTAATTGCTTATGTTTTCAATTATTAAATGTACAAAATAAAGTTAAAAAAAAGAGAGAGAGAAATCAGTTTTTGAAAATGGAGACATGATAGTGATTTTCAATACTTACTATTGCATATGCATTTGATATTTCTCCAGGAATTAAATTATCAAATTTAAGAGCCATGTCAAAGGCTGTTTTTCAAAAGTCAGATTTATTCCTTGAAAGTAAATTTCTCCTATTGAAAATTCAAAATCTGAAAGCACTTAGTCTAATTTTGTGTATATCCATTCAAAGGTAAAATTAGGATGTCTATAATCTCATTTTTATACGTCTGTTTCCTGTAACAATCATTATTTTCATCTGGTGATGAACCATTTTCAAATTCTTTGCTTTTCTCTTTTCCTACTTGCAAATTTGAAAATATATTCATATGTTTCATTAAAATTTACTTTAATCAGATACACTAGAAAGGGATAGGCCTTCTAATAACCATCTACTTTTATATTTTATCAGGATTTTTTGTTGAGCTTTGTAACTAATTTCTCTTGTGTCCAGATATCATCTCACACTAATAAGTTGCATCAATATTTGTAATGTATTTCCACAAAGAAATTTTTTTATTTCAGCGTAGTATATTTCTTCATCTTATACCATATATACATTAGATATAGCTGATATTATACATTCAATAAGTATTAATTTGTGCATGAAGTGCCTGGATTACATTTGCTCCTCTACCAGCTTGGCACAAAAAGGTAAATTCTCACACTTTATAACCCCCAGCCCTTTTCTGCCTTGCAAATTCCCTCATGACCAAGTGATTACCTGATGCCCCAAAGGGCACTAAGGTCTCCCAAAAGACTCTCCCAAAAGATTCTGGAGTACCATGCCCCAGGCTTGGCAGTAGGAGTTATATAATCCATGTCCTTCTCCATGGCTCTCAACCTGGGAAAAGAGCAATCAACATTCAGAACATGTAACAGGAAGGAGTTCCTTTGAAAAACTAATATAAATATCTTACTGTTTTCACAAATACCCCAAATCATTCAGGCACCAAAAACATAGTGCTATTAATGTAATATTCACCCATTTTCTCCTTAATAACATCCAGACTCTTAAAAGGTTGATTACATTCACAACTTTGGTTGAATTGCATTTGGGTAGATTTTGGCCTCTGAGTGCTGTAGTGACATGGTAGTGACATGAGTTGTTTTTTTTTAAGTAATTGATTTTGTAATAATACCAAAAGTTTAAAAATTGCAAAGTAGTGCAATCCATTCACTAAGATTTCACAGTTGTTATAATTTTATCATCTCTGCCCACTAAACAAACAATTCACAAAAATTACTCCAGTGTATTTACCTCCAAAACAAGGACACTCTCCTGAGATCCCCAAATCAGGAAATCAACTTTGCTTCAACACTGTCATACCATCTACAGACCCCTTCAACTTTTTTAAATATATATTTTTAATAGAGAGGTTGTGAACTTACAAAACAGTCATGCCCATGTGTGGAATTCCGATACAACACACCTCTACCAACACACTTAATTGTTGTGGAACATTTGTTAAGATTATGAGATAATATTACCAGACTATTACCACTGACTATGATCTAGAGTGTACATTTGCTATATTTTTTCCATATACCCTTATTATTAACACAGTGCATCTTTGACATTGATGAAAGTATTACTATTAACTATAGTCCATAGGTTACAGTAATTGTATTTATCCTATGCTTCTCCACATCCCTACCACCTTACAATAGTGATATACATTTTTTCTAGTTCATAGAGGACATTCTTGTATTTGTACTATTAGCTACAATTCTCATCCACCTCTGGGTTCACTGTTATTCAGTCCCTAGATTATTCTTTAGATTTCTTTCAGTTGACATTTGCCTGCATAGACTACCCTGTTCAGCCACAACCCTATTTATAAACCAGCTTTGTTACTTCTACTTACTATAATGTTTTATCATCAACTTTATCAATTTCCCCCCTTTTACACTCAAGTTAATTAAAACTTCTACATATATTAAGCATCAGTACACCTTCTCATCCTTCCTCTTATCTCCTAATAACCTATACTCTGAGTTTTAACTCCATGAGTTTATTCTTCATATTTAGCTCATATTAGTGAGACCATGCAATATCTTGTCCTTTTCTGTCTGGCTTATTTCACATAACATAATGTCTTCAAGGTTCTTCCATGTTATAATATGTGTCCCAATTTCATTTCTTCTTTCAGCAGCATAGTATTCAGTTGTATGTACATACCACATTTTGTTTATCCATTCATTGGTTGATGGATGCTTGAGTTATTTCCATCTTTTGGCAATTGTAACGCCACTATGAGCATCAGTGTGCAAATGTCTATTTGTGTCACAGTCTTCAGTTCTTCTGGATATATTCCTGGTAGAGGACTTGCTAGATGATATGGCAGTTCTATATTTAGCTTCCTGAGAAACTGCCAAACTGTCATCCACAAGGCTGTACCATTTTATATTCCCACCAATAGTGAGGGAGTGAACTTATTCCTTAATTTTTGTATCAGGTGTGAGATAGGGGTCCTCTTTCTTTCTTTTGGCTGTGGATATCCAGTTCTACCAGCACCATTGTTGAATAGACTCTTCTGCACCAGCTGGGTGGATTTGACAGCCTTGTCAAAAATCACTTGACCATAGTTGTGAGGGTCTGTTTCTGAACCATCACTATGATTCCATTGGTCTGTGTGTCTATCTTTATGCCAGTGCCATGCTGTTTTTTACCAGCATAGCTAGGTAATATGATTTAAAGTCCAGAAATGAGAGTCCTCCAACTTTTCTCTTTCTTTTAAAGATGTTTTTGGCTATTCTAAGCCACTTACCCTTCCAAATAAATTTGTTAATTGTGTTTTCCATTTGTTTTTAAAATGCTGTTGGAATTTTTATTGGGATTACATTGAATCTGTGTATGGATTTGGGCAGAATTGACATCATCACAATATTTAGTCTTCTAGTGCATGAGCATGGAATGTTCTTCCTTTTATTTGGGTCTTTTAATTTTTTTTCTTTTAGCAATGCAGTGTAGTTTTCTGAATACAAATGCTTTACGTTCTTGGTTAACTTTATTCCTAAATACTTGATTCTTTTAGTCGCTATTTTAAATGGAATTTTTTCCCTGACTTCCTCCTCAGATTGTGCATTACTAGTGTATAGAAACACTACTGATTTTTGTGTATTAATCTTGTATCCTGCCACTCTGCTGGAATACTTTATTAGCTCCAGCAGCTTTGTCATAGAACTTTCAGGATTTTCTACATATAGGATCATATCATCTGCCAATAGCCCAAGTTTTACTTCTTCCTTTCCAATTTGGATGCCTTTGATTTCTTTTTCTTGCCTGATTGTTCCAGTTAGAACATCTGGCACTGTACTGAACATAGGTGACAGTGACCATCCTTGTCTTGTCCCTGATCTCAACTAGAAAGCTTTCAGTCTTTCACCATTGAGTAAAATATTATCTGTGGGTTTTTCATGTATGGCCTTTATCATGTTGAGAAAGTTTCCTTTAATTCCTACCTTATGTAATATTTTTATCAATAAAGGATGCTGTGTTTTTTCAAATGCCTTCTTTGTCAATTGATAAGAACATGTGATTACACCCAGTGATCTTTTTCTTCCTTTATGTTTCTGACTCTGTATTTTGTCAAATCCCTTTTCTGTATCAATGGTCAGAATCTTGTGGTTTTTTTTCTTTGTTTTATTAATGTGGTATATTATGCTGATTGATTTTCTTGTGTGGAACTACCTTTCCATGCCTGGAATAAAGCCCACTTGATAATGATGAATAATTCTTTTAATATGTTGTTGAATTAGCAAGTATTTTGTTGAAGATTTTTTTATCTGTATTCATTAGGGAAATGGTTCTGTAATTTCCTTTTTTCATAATATCTTTATCTGACTTTGGTACTAGGGTGACATTGGCTTCATAGAATGAGTTTGGTAGTTTTCCTTCTTCTTCCATTTTCAGAAGAGTTTGAGTAGGATTGGTATTAAATCTTCATTGAATTTTTGGTAGAACTCACCTGTGAAGCCATCTCATCCTGGGCTTCATTTTAGGGAGTTGTTTGATGACTGTTTCAATCTCTTTACTTGTGATTGGTTTATTCATGTCTTCTATTTCTTCTAGGGTCAGTATAGGTTGTTTGTATGTTCCAAGGATTTTTCCATTTCATCTACGTTGTCTATTACGTTGACATACAGTTTTTCATAGTATGTGTTTATGATCTCTTTTATTTCTGTGTGGTCAGTAGTAATGTCCCTGTTTTCATTATTTATTTTATGTATTTACATCTTCTCCATCTTTTCCATCTTTCTCCGGTCAGGCTGAAGAAATATCAGCTCCCTTCTATTCTGTGAGGCAGGGAATGGAATCAGAGGCGCTCAACAATCAAGTCTGTGCAGACCGAGAGTACCTACAGTTGCCCAGAGAGGCTGATGTAGGTTTCCCCAGTTTCCTCCCTGTCAGAGGTGGGGCTGGAGCTTAGGCTAGAGCTACAGTCTGATCTGGGTGGAAAGAAGCAGGTCCCTACAATCACTGTGATTTTCAATCATCCCTGCTTCCCCTCATACTGGAGACAGTGAAAATGGTGGCTACTGGCCTCTCTGGCTAGGACAGGTTAAAACTTTAGCTGTTCTTTGGATGAAACTTTAGCCAGCTGAATTTACAAATTAGCAGCTGAAATGCTGAAGTCATTGCCCAACTGTCACTTCCTCTACCATTTTTGGGAAATGGAGTTTCCAACTCCAGACATAGAGTAGTTCCTGAGTCGGCTTGCACCACCAGGGGAGAGTTCTAATCATGACCTTCACTGCAGATAGGCAGTGTCCTCCTTCCATTCTCCTCCTTCCGTTCTTTCAAGGATGTTGCAGGATGTTCTTCTGGTCTCCTGGGCCCCCCAAATAGATACTTAAGATAACTCTGAGTGATTACTAATTACAAATTGTAGGATTAGTTGACTCTTGGAGCTCTTTACTCTGCTACCATCTTGGCTGCTCTTGAAATCACATTTTTTAATAATTATACTATTAATTTATAGTCCAAGGTTTAACTTAAGGTACATTGCATAGTGAAGTTGCATGGATTTTTTAAAATTTTAATTCTAGTACTGTATATACAACTTTTCATTTCCCCTTTCATCCACATTCAGATACATATTTCAGTGCTATTAGTTATGTTTACAATGTTGTGCTATCATCACCTTCATCTATTACCAAAACATTTCCATTACTTCAAACAGGAACTCCTTACATTTTAATGCTAAACACCTCATTCCCTACTCTACCTCATCCTGTGGTAACCTATATTCTAGATTCTGACTCTGAGTTTGCTTACTCTAATTGTTTTAAATCAGTGTGGTCATACAGTATTTGTCCTTTTGTATCCAGCATATTTCACACACTAGGATGTCTTCAGGTTCATCCATGTTGTCTTATGGATCAAAACTTCATTTTTTTAAAAGTCTGAATAATATTCCATTTTATGTATATACCACAATTTGGTTATACATAAATCAGTTTATGTGTACTTGGTTGCTTACATCTTTTGGCAATTTTGAATAATACTGCTGTGAACAGTGGTGTGCAAACATCTGCTCACGTTTCTACTTTCAGTACTTTTGGTAATATATCTAGAAATGGGATTGCTGGGTCATACGGTAATTCTATACGTAACTTTCTGAGGTACCAACAAACTATCTTATGTAGTAGGTGCACTACTTCATGTTCCCACCAGTAAGTCTCTTCAACATTTGTAATTTTCTGTTTTTTTTTTTTTTAATGGTCATTCTAGTGGGTGTGAAAAAGATGTCTCATTGTGGTTTTGATATGCATTTCCCTCATCACTAATGACATTGAGCATTTTTTCATAAGCTTTCTGACCATTTACATATCTTTGGAGAGATGTCTTTTCAAGTTTTTGCACATTTTAAAAATTGATATATTTGTCTTTTTGTTGTTGAACTGAAGGATTTATTCATATATACTTGATATTAAACCATTATCAGATATGTGGTTTCCAAATGTTTTCACCCATTGTGTAGGTTGTCATGTTATATTCATGATAAATTGCTTTGAGGCAGAAAAGTTTTTAATTCTGATAAAGTCCCATGTATGTATTTTGTTCTTTTGTGCCTAATGCATTGGGTGTAAAGTCTAAGAAACTAATGCCTAACACAAGGTCCTGAATTTTCCTATGTTATCTTCCCCAAAGATTGGCTGCTGGTGATTCTGAACTCCTGTCACATGGCAGAACTCAGTGGCATCCACCCTTCTCTGCCCTTCTGTGCCTTTAGCCACCCCCATAGAATGGCTGCCTGGGCCTGATCTGTGACTGATGTCAGACCCTGTCATGTCTTACCAACAGCTCACCTGGCTCTAGCCTTGCTTGTAGTAGAAGCCTTGTTTGAGCAAGGCTGCCTGGTAAGTTGGTGGTGAGGGTTTACCTTATAACAAAATGTTCCATGACTATACAAAAGGGGGCCTCCCCAGGACTGAGGATGAACATGGGATCACTTCTATCTGAAAGCTCAAAGAAATGCTCTTGCGATTGCATCATCTTTTCAAGTAGCAATCCAACGTTTTGTTTTTTTTAATTGTTTCCCTGGGGGATCTGCCTTGGTTATTTGGCCACCTCTGGACAGGCCTGCCTCTCTCCTTTTTTTAATGTAAAGAGAAGAGGGACTAGTTAATTACACCTCTCTCTATCTTTTTTTTTCTGGGATGGGAGGTGTAGCTCAAATCCCATTTCAGTCTTCACCAAACAAGTTGCCCCTTTCTCCTTGTCTTCTTGAATAAAAATCTTAAATCTTAAGGTATGGTTGGAATCTCCAATCAAGTAAACTTTTGAGTTTTAATTTCCAATTTCAGCTCCCTTTTGGAGCCCTACTTCACTTTCCATGTGATGACACAGAAAATTTGAGGTTCCAGCTGACCACACCCATAGGTAACTATCTTTCTCTCTATGATTGGGCCTTACAATGGGTGTTATTTCATTTGGTAAGAAACCGCAGGTTTTTTGCCCAAAGTGGTTGTACCATTTTACATTCCCACCAGCACAGTGTGAGTGTTCCAGTTCCTTCATATCCTGGCCAACCTTGGTATGTTGAGTCTTCTTAAGTTTTTGCCATCCGACTTGGTGTGTTGTGATTTTAATTTGCATTTTCCTAAAAACTAATGCTTTTGCGCATCATTCTTTGATGCTTATTTGACATTAGTATATTGTCTTTTAGGTAAAGTGTCTCTTCAAAAATTTTGCCTATTATTTTCTTATTTTTGAGTTCTGCAAGCTCTTTCTATTCTCTGAATATAAGTCATTTAACAGATACATAATTTTCAAAACTTATCTCTTAGTCTATAGCTTATTTTCTAATTCTTTTAATGGTGTCTTTTTTTGTTTGTTTGTTTACAATGACAGATTTATTTTTATTTTATTTCTTTATTTTTAAAGATACTTAGAATACAAAATGTCATATGAAAAATATAGGGGATGCCCATATGCCCCGCTCTTGACACCTCCCACATTTTTCCACTCTAACATCATCCTTAATTAGTGAGGTGCATTTATTGCAATTGATGAACATATTTTGGAGCATTGCCACTGAGTGTGGATTAAAGTTTACCTTGTAGTTTACACTCTTTCCCACCCCTTTCTATAGCTTATGGCAAGATATATAGTGGCCTGCATCTGTAGTTGCAATGCCATTCAGGACAATTCCCAAGTCTCAAAAACGTCCCCATATTACACCTGTTTTTCCCTCTCCCTGCAAACAGAACCCCCAGTGGCCACTGCCTCCACATGATTGATATAGTTTCTTCCACTGATATAATCACAATAACTCTATAGTAGAATACCAGTAAGTCTAATTTAGGCCATAGTTCATTCCCCAATGATGAGGACTCTGGGATGGTGATGTCCACTCCATCTCTAACTGAGAGGGATCTGTGATGTCATGGGGCCAATGGATGAGACTATCTTGCTTGCTGTTGTAGACTTTCTCAGTTCCTTGGTATGGCACTTGCCCATCATCACCTCCTTGAGACCAATGAACTAGAGAGTAGTTGTTGCAACTCCATTGAGATTCAGGACTCAGCTGGCACATGGACACCCCAAAGATTTAAGTCTCTTGGATGTACACCTACTAGCTCTAATACTAATTATATGTTCAAAGAGAAGAACAGAAGAGCCATGTGTAGGGAAACCACAACTGAGTCCAACTCTGTCGCACTGGGGAGCATAAATTCCAAAGTAGGGTCCACTGGCAAGCCACCAAACTCTGGAGCTATCTGCCCTGACCATAGTGTCCAGATGTCTCCAGAGCTCTCAGAAGCCCTGCTATTTGTGGTAGTATCTACTTAGGCAGTCAATGAGATGTGCATAAGCATAACCTCTGGAATGACCTCCCGACTCACTTTGAAGTCCCTTAGCCATATAAACTCATCTGTCTCTACCTATTCCCCCTTTTGGTCAAGGTCTTCTTCCAGTTGCATTGGTAGTTGGTGCTTGGTAGTAATCTCTTGGTGCCAGAGAGGCTCATCCATCAGAGTCATGTCCCATGCTGGGGGGAATATATTGCATTTATATGCTGAGTTTGGCTTAAAGAGAGGCCATATTAGAGAAACAAGGAAGCTGTCAGGTCATAACTCTTAGGCATCCTATAATACTAAGCTAAGCTTCAATTTCAAGCACAGTCATCAATATCCAGGCCCCACCAATGGACCATTCTCCTTCACTAGTCATTGCCCCTGTACTTGGGGGATTCTTGCTACTCCATTAGAGAATGTGGCAGAGCTCCCCAGGATGGGAATTTGATATTCTTTTGGTTATTGTGTGAATCCCCACCCAGTGTGGCAATGCCCCATGAACATTTGAACACATTTATCACCTTATATATATGCCTAGGTGAACTTCCTCCCATGTATCCCCCATCATTGGCACCTTGCATCAATGATCCTCCCCTGCCAAAATTGTGATCCTTCTGTGTTCCTAAACTTCTTCAAAAATGAAGGCAATAAAATAGCCAAATACAACTAATAAGAAAATGGAATAATAATGATAGTTTTAAAAATAAACAAAATACCAAAAATAATTTTTTTAAGAATAAAATTTTTTTTAATTGTGTTCCTCCAAGAATTCTCCTTTCCCAGAGCTCATGCCTGCCACTACTGGTGGTCTTTTGATCTCCTGGCTGGCTCATCAATTGTATCAACCCAACTCCCGAAGGGCATGAGTTGGGGCACCTGTGAGGCCAAAGAATGCACCACTCACTGGGTTAGACATAAGTTTTATTGGGACTTACAGAAGAGAGTCTCTTTTGTGACAGCGGTCCAGAGAATGAAGGTAGCATTCCACAAAGAGGTGGGGAGGGGGGGCAACAATATAAAGTGTCTCAGCACAAAGACATTTCATATGGTATGAAAATAGAGTTTTGTAACTCCTAGAGTTACAAAATGCGCGTAGATGAGGGGAGCATGATTAAAAAGTGCAGTGCTCAGGACAGATAATCAAGGACTGGACATTCACAATGTTTCCCAGGAAGGCAGAAGTTATACTTTCACAGTAACTAAATAAGATGAGTATTTACAATGTTTGTCAGTAGGGCTGAAGTTACATCCTTCTATTGATATTGATATGAAGGTGGTTAGCGGTTCACAGATCATATTATTCTTAGAATTTCCTGGGAGAGAAGTCTAAGCATACTTTGTCAGCCACAAGCTCACACACTTATTTCTCAAGCGTTGTTGTGTAACTATTAAGAATAAAAATGTTGGCCTAAAGGGGGAAAGAACTGGAAGGTTTGTGGGGAAAAAAATGGCAAAGTCATATATATATACTTTACCACAGCAAATGGAAATTCTATCTTTAGCTTCCTGAGGAACCACCACACTGTTTTGTGGTGCACCATTCTACATTCCCACCACCAGTTAATAAGTGTTCCTATTTCTCCACGTCCTCTCCAGCTATTGTAGTTTTCAGGGTTTTTTTTGTTTGTTTGTTTCTTTTTGTTTTTAATGGTGGCCAGTCTAGTTGATGTGAAATGGATTCTCGTGGTTTTGACTCGCATTTCCCTAATAGCTAGGGATGTTGAGCATCTTTTCATGTGTTGTTTAGCCATTTGTATTTCCTCTTTGCAAAAATGTTCAAGTCTTTTGTCCATTTGTAATTTCTTCATCTTTTTATTGTTGAGTTGTGGGATCTCTCTATATATGCTGGGTATTAGACCCTTAAGGGATATGTGGTTTCCAAATATTTTCTCCCATTGAGTAGGCTGCCTAAGTACTTTCTTGACAAACTCTTTGAAGCACAAAAATTTTTAATTTTGAGGAGGTCCCATTTATCTAATTTTTCTATTGTTGCATGTGCTTTGGGTGTAAAATTTATGAAACCATTGTCTAGCACAGGGTCTCAAAGATGTTTCCCTAGACTTTCTTCTAGAAGTTTTATGGTCCTGTTTCTTATATTTAGGTCTTTGATGCATTGAGTTAATTTTTTGTATAGGGTATGGGAGAGGGGTTCTCTTTCATCCTTTTGGATATGGATATCCAGTGTTCCCAGAACCATTTGTTAAAGTGACTATTCTATCCCAGTTCTGTGGCCTTGGAGGTCTTTATCAAATACCTTTTGGTTGTAGGTGAGGGGTCTATTTCTGAACTCTCAAATTAATGTCTATCCTTGTGTCAGTACCATGCTGCTTGATATGGTAGCTTTGTAACATGCTTTAAAGTCAGGTAGTGTGAGTCCCCCAACTTAGTTCTTTTTCAAGATGTTTTAGGCTATTCAAGGCCCCTTACCATCCAAATAAATTTGATAATTGGTTTTTCCATTCCTGCAAAAAACGCTGGTGGAATTTTGTTGGGACTGCACTGAATCTGCAAATAAATTTGGATAAAATTGACATCTTAACAGTATTTAGTCTTCCAAATATTTCATATAACTAGTCTAATTTGTTGGGATACAGTCCATTCATTTATTTAGGCCTGCTTTGATTTCTCTTAGAAATGTGTAGTTTTCTGCGTACAAGTCCTTTATATCCTTGGTTAAATTTATTCCTAGATATTTGATTCTTATTAGTTGTTATTACAAATGAATTTTTTCCCTTGATTTCCTTCTCAGCTTGCTCATTAATAGCATATAAAAACCCTACTGATTTTTGCTTTTTGATCTTATATCCTGCCACTTTGCAGAACTCATTTATAGTTCTAGTAGCTTTGTTGTAAAATTCTGGGAATATAGAATTGTAGAATATATATACACACAAACACACATATGATCATGTCCTCTGCAAACAGTGAAAATTTTACTTCTTCCTTTCCAATTTAGATGACTTTTATTTCTTATTCTTGCCTAACTGCTGTAGCAAGAACTTCTAACACAGTGTTGAATAAAAGTGATGACAGTAGGCATCCTCGTCTTGTTCCAGATCTTAGAGGGAAAGCTTTCAGTTTTCACCATTGAGTCTGATAGTTAGCTGTTGGTTTTTCATACATGTACTTTATCACATGAGGAAATTTCCTTCTATTCTCGACTTTTGAAGTTTTTTTGCTTTTGTTTTTGTTTGTTTTCTTTTTTTTAAATCAAGAAACGGTTCTGGAGTTTGTAAAATGCCTTTTCTGGATTGATAGAGATGATCAGATGATCATGTGTTTTTCTCCTATAATTTGCTTATATGGTATACTGCATTAATTGCTTTTCTTGTGTTGAACTACCCTTGCACACCTCAGATAAAACCCACTTGATCATGACGTATAATTCTTTTATTGTGTTGTTGGATTCTATTTGCCAGTATTTTGTTGAGGATTTTTGCATCAAAGTTCATTAGAGAGTTTGGTCTGCAGTTTTCTTGTAGCATGTTTATCTGGCTTTGGTATTAGGGTTATGTTGGCTCATAGAATGGAACATCATAGGATGTTCCATCCTCCTCAATTTTTTAGAAGAGTTTGAGCAGGATTGTATTAGTTCTTTTTTTGAATGCTTGGTAGAATTCACCTGTGAAGCCATCTTGTCCTGGACTCTTCTTTCTTGGGAGGATTTTGATGACTGATTCAATCTCTTTACTTGTGATTAGTCTGATGAAATCTTCTATTTCTTCTTTCATCGATGTAGGTTATTCATGTGTTTCTAGGGATGTATCCATTCATATAATTTGTCTAAATTTTTGGCATAAAGTTGTTCATAGTATCCTCTTTTGGTCCTTTTTATTTCTGTGGGGTCAGTGGTGATGTTCCCTCTCTCATTTCTTATTTTATTTATTTGCATCTTCTCTCTCTTTTTCTTATTAGTCTAGCCAAGGGTTTGTCAATTTTATCAATTTTCTAAAAAAGAATCAGCTTTTGGTTTTATTAATTCTCTCTATTTTTTATTTTCAATTTCATTTATTTCAGCTCTAATCTTTATTTCTTTTCTTCTTTCTTTCTTTGGGATTAGTTGGCTGTTATTTTTATTATTCTTGCCGATATGCAGTTAGGTCTTTGATTTTTAGCACTTTCTTATTTTTAAATGTAGGCCTATAAAATTCCCTCTTAGCACAGACAGCCTTTGCTGTAACCCATAAGTTTTGATAGTTTGTGCTCTCATTTTCATTTGCCTTAACATAGTTACTGATATCTCTTGCAATTTCTTATTTAACCCACTGATTGTTGAGAAGCATGTTGTTTAACTTCCATGTATTTGTGCATTTTCCATTCTCTGCCCTTTATTGATTACAAGCTTCCTTCTGTTGTGGTCAGAGAAAGAGCTTTGTATAATTTCAATCTTTCTAAATTCATGATAGCTCTTCTTTATCTGACATGTGGTGTATCCTAGAGAATGACCCATGAGTACTCAGGAAGAATGTATACCCTTCTGTTTTATGGTGCAGTGTTCTGTATATGTCTGTTAGGTCTAGTTCATTTATCATTTTATTCAAGTTTTCCTGCACCATATGTTGATAAATCTGTCCAACCTCCAATGAATTGCTCTTGTATTTTTGAAATAAGTCTTCACTCCAAGGTCTAAAGACCAGCAGAAGCTGGTTCAGTGTGCAGGAGAGATGGACCAGGAATGCATGGCCTGAGTAGGGGGTTGCCTACACTGGACAGGACCAGCCTTGCATTCCTGTACACCTCATGTCTTCTTTTTTCCTTTTATTAGAGAAGTTGTAGGTTTACAGAATAATAATGCATAAAATACAGGATTCCCATACACCAATCCACCAATATCAATTTGCATTGGTGTGGAACATTTGTTACAATTGATGATATCACTTATTTATAATTGTCCAATTAAATAAAATTCATAGTTTAAATTATGGCTCAGTTTTAGTGTGGTGTAGTTCCACGGGTATTTACAATTTTTTATTCTGTTACTGCATATACAATCTAACATTTCCCCTTTTAATCATATTCAGGTATATATTTCAGTGCTGTTAATTGCATTCACAATGTTGTGCTATCGTCATCACCATCCATTACCAAAACATTTCCATCATTCCAGATAAAAACCTTGTACATTTTGAGCCTTAACTTCCTATTCTCTGTCCCCACCCCATCCCTAGGTAACCTTAACTCTAGATTCTGACTCTGAGTTTGCTTATTCTAATTATTTCTTTTGATTTTCATTATTTGTGTCCTCTCTCTTTTTATTCAATTGTATGGATCTTCTCAAAGAATCAACCTTTTTTTATGTTCTATTTTATTTATCTCCACTTTAATCTTTGTTATTTCATTCCTTCTCATTGCTTTGGATATAGTTTGCTCTTTTTTTCCCCCAGTTCTTCCTGTATATAGGTTAAGTCTCTGGTTTGTAATCTTTCTTCTTTTTAAAAAATACATTTTTATTACAGAAGTTGTGAACTTACAAAACTCTCATGCACGTGTGGAATTCTGGTCTGGCCAGATTCAAAGCGGCCTTTGCTGGCCATACTTACTGAAGAGAAACTGCTCTCTGCCCTCTGCCTCACACCTCTTCTTCCGGGGAAGAAAGATGTCCATTCCCCTCTCAGTTGGCTGCACTGCACCACAGGCTTTATCCAGACTGTTTGCCATGAGGGTGGGGGATGGGCGCCATTCCCGGCTGTGGGGGCTAGTAACTTATGGTTTTCACTTGGGCTTCTTAATCTCTCTGTTTCTTGCCCTCTTGGATGATGCATAGCATTCTCCTGATCTATAGGTCTTCAAAGCATCTCCCTTGTACAGGATTTAGCCCTTCATCTGTAGTTTTTGTGGGTGATTTGAGCCCTGCCTACAGAATCTGGCACCAACCTTCCAGAATTTTAAGATTTTAAAATGTTAACTCTGCATTTATTCCCCGAGATGTCTATTTATTACTTTTGTAGCCAGCTGGTGAAAATACAGAGATTATATTGAGCTTCAACTCTCCTATCCGAAAGGTCTGCCCAAGGCAAATGCAGTGTTCAGGGTTTTCTGTGTCTAAGCCTCTATCTTGTCCTGGGCTTTGCTTCTTATTCATCTCAGGGTTCTGTTGTTTTCAGGAGTTTGGTTTTCCCCTCTGTTTCCCAGGGCCAGACCTCCCTCTCCCAGGTGGTTGAAGTCAGCAAGCCTTTGTTCCAGTCTGTCCACCTCTTTAGTTTTTACACTCCTTTCTTTGTCTCTAGCTGCTTTTGCTTGAGGGGCAAATTCTGGAAGGAGGGTCACCCCACAAAGGACTTTCCCAAGTCAGCCTTTCTCAGCCAATACTGGGCCAGGGAACCACAAAGGGGGTACAGACAAGCTTCAAAATGCACTGTGGAGGAGATCAGGAAGGGCACAAAATGCTTCTCTTATGGCTCCCCAGAGCTGAGCTTTCTTGGCCTGCCCAGCAAATGTGGCCCTTCTGGTAACCATCCCCCAGAGTCCTGAGGAAGCCCTCTGTCTTAAATTTCCATCATCTTTCCTGCCTCCTGTCCATTACATCCCATTTGTCAGTGTGTACACTGCATCTGCCTCAGGAGCTCACGAGGGAGGTAGGCAGAAGAAGAACTGAGGCAGAGAAGGAAGCTTGTTCATATCGGCACAGCTGAAGTTTGCTCCAGACAAACAGGCAAGCAAGTATGCATCCAAACATGCAAGCAAGCAAACAAACAATCAAACATGGCTGCTCTTTATTTTCAGGGTTATTTATACACTACAGTTTATCACTCAAAAGTTATAAAAAAAGAACACAAAATGCAGTTCTCTGGAATAATTTTTGCTGTGCACTGGAAATATGTGTACTGAGCTGAGGACCTTATGAATTGGATACAAGGTGTGCTGAATCAAGGGAACACAAGAAACTGAGCCAAGGTCAAAAGCTAATCTGGCAGCTGGGCAGCTGCCCAGACAATTAACCTTGCAGGCCACTGCCTGAGTTTTAACCCTCACACACTCTCCATCCTTGAAACCATGGCTTCCCTGGCTTTATCTAGGGCTGGGTTGAAACAATGGCTGTATTAGTCAGGGTTCTCTCGGGAAACAGAATCAGCAGGAGATATCTGTCAATAATATGAAATTTTAAAAGAGTCTCTCACGCGACCGTGGGGATGCACAAGTCCAGGTTCTGCAGGCAGGCTGCAAACCAGTGGCTCCGATGAAAGCCCGATAAAGGGTCGTTGATGAGTTTCTGGGAGAAGTTGCCTGTCCAACAACGAGCTGGGAAATTCTCTCTGAATGTTGAAATCACTTCCACTTTTAAGTCATTCAACTGATTGGATAAAAGCACCACTCATTGATAATGTAATCTCCCTGATTGATGCAGATGTAATCAGCCATCCACACAGTAAACTCACTGGTGATTGAAGTCCATAAATGCTCTTGTATTACAATTAGCTCAGTGCTTGCTGGAACAAACACCTGGACACAACTACTTGGCCGAGTTGACACATTAGCCTAACCATCACAATGGCTGCTCCCCACCCTTCCTCCAGGGCAGGTTGAAAGAATAGCTGCCTTCAAAGCTGGGCCCCCTGCAATCCAATTCACTCATCAAAAGCCAAGTACAGTGAATGGGCATGCTCACCCCTGTTCTTGGGGAAGAGGATTTTTGTGTACCTTTCTGAAACAAATGAGCTGGGCAAGGACTGGACCCCAAAGTCACATGCTGTGAGAGTAGGGGATGGGTGCTATTAGCTGTGCAGAGAGAGCAATTTACTGTTCTTTACCGTAGTGTCTCAGCCTCTTCCTCCCACTCTTCCCTGGATGCTGAATTGTGTTCTTCTGGCCTCTGGAGTTTAAAAATAGTTGTCAGACAGTTTCTGCCTGTTTAATAATTGTTTTGCTAGAAGAACTAAATCCTTGCACTTTCCATCTTCCCTGGGAGTCCACATGTTTTCTTGGAGAGCATTGGACTAATTTAGTTCTAGGCTGCCTGTGTCTGCTTTGCCTGAACAAATCCAGTCCTGGTGGGAAAGCCATTGTTCGCTACTTTATTCATTAGATTTGGGGAAATTTAAAAACATAATATTTCATTAACTGGCATTTCCCCATATCCTATACCCTACCTGACAGTGCAGCATACTATGAAGCAAGCCACTTTCATATCCTGGACCAGGGCCTTGTTGGAAGCCACTGTATTATCTGGTTGTTGATGTTTGCCGCATGTCTACATAAATATAATTAACAGGGTTCATAAAACACATTTAGCTTGTATCGAGGCTCGGAGCAATGTAGCCCAGAAAAACACAGTTTTACACTTAAGCTATTCCTGTGAGTGTGAACCCTTTGCAAATAGAACCTTTTGATGAAGTTGCTTAAGATAGGGTGTGGCCCAATTCAGTCAGGATGGAGAATTTGTCTCTAAACATGGTATCATCCTGTGAAGTCCTTTTTACTTCCTTGGATTGCTGTTGTTTCTGTGGAAGCTGTCTCCTGACCTAATTTTTCACTTTCAGGGTGAGTTTACACTCACTGTATCTAGATTATGTGGATTCTGGGAAGTGCTCAAGTCTCAGCATAGGTGGATTTCTGGAGAAGCAGGCATTTACCACAATAAGAAATAAACTCAATTGTCTTTGGCTATGGTGACTCTTGCTATCACTCTACAAATTGAAACTCCCTTCATAGGGAAGGGTAGCAATTATTGTCTTTCAAGTGGAGGCTTGGCCATCATGAGGCAGGGACAAGACCCTAAAATGGTAAAACCCAAGAGTTTGTCTGGCTTCCTCCTAGATTTCTGATGGAATTGTGTCTTGTGGGTGATCAGCCTGACCATAGAAACACCTGTTTCCCAAGCTACACAGGCAAGGATAACAACCAAAATGCCAGTGACTTTCCATGAAGGTTGCTCAGGTTTCCTGATTGTGCCTAGACACAAAAACCCCTTTTTCCCTCATTCTTCCTTTTCAAGTTTGGCACCCAGAGACCAGACCCTTACCTATCCCACCTAATCCCAGGGATTACTCTCCAGACCCGCCCACTGCCACACCCAGTGGTTGTGACCTAATGCATTCAGGTGACCAGGTGACCTGCCCAGGGGTAGGATGCCCAGAGCCCTGAAGCAGTTCTTTGATGCCTGTCAGGCTCTGCCTAGGTGGCGTACATCCTCAGCAGATGGATTACACCCAGATTCTCTGAGTGTATTCTCTTTATACATTCTCTTTGGGCAGGTATCACTGAGCTGGGGCATGAAACTGGCAGAGGGCCAGGCAACCCTCAGGGGAACCATCTTACTGCTCCAGCTCTGGACACTCCTGTGTCCAGCCCAGTGTTCTCACGGCCGTCCCTCGTGGCACTACAGCTCCTCTGAAGTGGTGATTCCCAGGAAGCAGATGTACCATGGCAAAAGTATTCCGGTGCCAGGCTGGGTCTCCTACAGCCTAAAATTCAGTGGCCAGAGACACATCATCCATATGCAGCTCAAGAAACTGCTCAGGCCCAGATATCTGCCAGTGGTGTCCCAAGACGACCAAGGAGCCCTACAGACGGACTATCCCTATGTTCCTCGAGATTGTTACTACATTGGCTACCTGCAGGACATTCCTTATTCCCTGGTCACTGTTGACACGTGCTATGGAGGTATTGAAGGTATTATGAAGTTGGACGACTTTGCATACGAAATCAAACCCCTCAAGGATTCCCACAGGTTTGAACACATCATTTCTCAGATAGTGGCAGATGAAAATGCAATGAAGCCTGGTTATAGACTAGGAACCAAAGAGGAAATAGACCCCTTATTCTCTGCAGAAAATATCAGTTCAACCCCAAGGATATCTTCTAGGCTATTTGCATCCCATGAACTCAGTTTTCAAAGCATTCCTCAATGTTCTAATTCAATGTATCAGACAATGAACAATTTTACAAAAGCTGTCCAATATATGATAAGTTATGCTAATGTAGTTGACTCATTTCTAACGGGCATACATGTGCGGTACTATATTTTTGCTTTGTTCATATATAATCAAAGGGATCCGGCCGTGCTGACTCCTTTTGTGGTGCCAGGAAGTCCATTTCATACATTTTACATAACTAACATCTTTCAAAAATTTAGACACCATTCATCTTTTCTGCTGATTAAAGAGGGACCAGAAGACTATGCTTTTTCTGCACGACATTATCAGGCATGCAGGCCTAATAATCTCTTAATGGTTGGCCATTTAAATAGACATTATATTGCACTTTCTACATATACAGCACAACAATTTGGGCTAAGTATGGGGATGTATTATGATAGGGAAAACTGTGTTTGCCAGAGAAGGACCACCTGCATTATGCAGAAATATCCTCTGTTTACAGATGCATTCAGCAACTGTTCCTTTGACCATGTGGGAAATATACATAGATATGGACCCCATTGCTTTGCTGAAGATCCTTCTCAGTTTTTAAATGAAACACTAACAGAGATTCGTTGTGGAAATGGAATAGTGGAGTCCAAAGAGCAATGTGACTGTGGCTCCTTCAAGAAGTGTTACAGCGACCCCTGTTGTACAAATAACTGTGCACTGACGCCCGGGAGTCATTGCGATGTGGGACTGTGCTGTACAAACTGTACTTTCTCCCCATCTGGGACGCTCTGCAGGCCTATGAGAAATATATGTGATCTTCCAGAGTACTGTTCTGGGAACTCCTATACATGTCCTCTAGACTATTATATGCAAGATGGAACCCCATGCACTGAAAAGAGCTACTGCTTTAGCGGCAACTGCACGGACTTCGACTTGCACTGCAAAGACATCTTTGGTAAAGATGCTATCAATGCTCCAGACATTTGCTATACTTTAAATGCTAAAGGCACCCGATTTGGACACTGTTGGAGAAAACCATCACTTAATGTATATGAGAAATGTTCTCAAGCAGATTTAAAATGTGGAAGGTTGCAGTGCACCAATGTCACTCATCTTCCCCGGTTGCAGGAACATGTTTCATTCCATCAGTCTTATATAGGAAAAGCCGTTTGTTTTGGATTGGATGAACACCGTCGATCAGGAACTACTGATGTTGGAAAAGTGAGAACTGGTTCCATATGTGGCCCTGGTAAGTACTGTAATTTTGTCGTTTGCAATGGATCTGTGAAAGATATCAAGTATGACTGTGTCCCTCAGAAGTGCAATTATAGAGGAATTTGCAACAATAGAAAGAACTGTCATTGTCATGTAGGCTGGGACCCTCCACAATGTCTAAAGCTTGGTGCTGGTGGAAGTGTAGACAGTGGACGCCCTCCAAGGAAAATGCGGTCCGTGACACAACGTATAGACACAGTGATATATTTGAGAGTGGTCTATGGTCGCATTTATGCCTTGATATTTGTTTTCCTCATTGGGTTGGCCACAAATGTACGAAATATCAAAACCATCAAAATCACAGAAAAGGAGAAAGAGCCAGAGGGTGCAAAACATTGAGTTTTAAGCCTGTGGAAGATAAGGAAAAAGGTAAGAAGAAATAGAACAAAGAAATAAGTCCACTCCTCAATAACTGTAAAAACGGAAGGCATACCCAAAAAGAACATTTGTGAAGAAAAACAACTGTAAAAGAGACTGCAAAACTTAAATAAAAAATTAAAGACAGCAAGAAATAAAGGAATCCTACCACAAATTATGATCAGCATTGACTGATAAGAAATCAGTTCTCTTTGAGACATCTAAGACATTTGCTGTGCAATAAATTTCAAAAAATCACATGTAGTTGTGGTGTACGTATTTTGTAAGGTGCTCATAGCCCAAACTGAATCTGAGCTTCTAAAAGCCAGAGACTACCTGAGCCAGCACCTGGGTCATGACCTGAGATTTCTGGGCCCAGATTAATGGGAGTTGGCCAGAGACTCCTTTGGGGGCACATTCATGACATTTCTCCAAAACCACATTCTTGAGTGCAGAGGTTTTCCCCATTCCCTAGGCAATCTGTGCTTCTCTAAACCCAACGTGGGTTTAGGGCAGTTGGGGGCTACTCTTAATTCCTACTGTCTGCTACTCCCTGCTGTGGAAGGGATGGGGCTCCAAATCTCCACCCAGCACCGGCTGTGCTGACTTGTGGTACACATTATCCATGGGAGAGCCCAGGGTCACAAGGTAGAATGTTGCCCCAGTGAAATTCTATGAGAAAATTAGGTACATGTGACTCATAATGCCTCCAGCATCAGTGGGTGCTGATTGAATATAAGTGCCTGCCTTCTTCTAGCCTCTACTGTCGGTGAACTGAGGTATGGTGTTTAGCTGAGCATAAGTCAAGATAAATAATGGGAATTGGTCTTACAAAAGATGAGGACTTTGGATGGGAAAACCAGAGCATATCCATTAAGGACAGGGGTTCTTAACAAGGGGTCCGTGAGCTAGAAATTCAAAAACACATTATTCTTGTGGGGACGTGTTGGTGGGCTGTGATATATTTATTAACTCATACTCTGTCTAGTGTGTACTTAGTAAGGAGCCCATGGTTTTCACCTGACTGGCAAAGGGTCCGTGGATCAAAAAGGTTAAGAACCCCTGAATTAAGAATAAAATTCACTGATGATTTTCCATACCATAAAGGTACAGCTCAGAGAATTTAAAAGATAAAAAACTCCCAGGCATAACGTAAGAAATTACACTCATGATATCGTTCTCAGTAAACCACTTTCAGCCTGTATTAATGTTAGGCCCCAAAGCTGGGCCTTTGGAGATAACCAGAGATGTAGAGAAAAAAAAACTTTAACATGAGACTTAGGCAGAACTTACATTTATTATGTCTGCAGACAGGAGCCAAGGTCGGTTTAAAGTATACAGGCCTGACTTCCAGTGCTGCAGTTTTTTCCTTGCTTAAATACCTAAGTTATTACTTAGCATTTGCTTTGATTATGCATTAGCTTTTATGCATATGGATGAGTATACATAGCTAATTATATCATCGTAGGATTAGTATGTTCAGGAAATCACGCTTGCACATACATTGCATGATCAGAAAAGGGGCAGATAACTCCACCCCTGGGTGGGAATTTTATTATGCTAATTAAGCAAGTTGAAGTAAGAGTAAGGGGCAATTTCTGCACGGGTTTGGGCAACTGGTTGGAGCTGGTTTTCATATTTTGTTGCTTCAAAAGGATGTTCTAGACTACAAAAAGCAGAATCTGGCACCAAGAGAGGGTTGCATTTCACTACTTTTAAAAAAATAAGATTATTTATTTATGCCCCCCTCCCCCACCCCCGCGCTGCACCCCAGTCGCCGTTTGCGCTCGCTGTCTGCTCTCTGTGTCCATTGCTGCGCATTCTTCTGTGTCTGCTTGTCTTCTCTTCTTGTCTTCTCTTTAGGAGGCGCCGGGAACCGATCCTAGGACCTTCCGATGTGGGAGAGAGGCGCTCAATCACAGGAACCAACTCAGCTCCCTGGTTTGTTGTGTCTCTCAATGACTCTCCTCTGTGTCTCCTTTTGTTGCATCATCTTGTGCCAGCTCTCCACACCACACGGGCCAGTCAGCTCTCTGTACCGCATGGGCCAGCTTGCTTTTCACCAGGAGGCCACGGGAATCGAACCTGGGACCCTCCATATGGTAGACAGGAGCCCAATCACTTGAGCCACATCTGCTTCCCTCATAACCTTTTAATTTACATATAATTCATTCCTTTGTATCCTAGCAACGAGGAAAGAAATAAGTTACTTTCAGGTATTTGGTTATCCGACATCCATCAATTCCCTCCTTCTAGTTTTTGGCGATGTTTTATTGCAGGGGAAAGGGACAAAGCTCAGGTCTTCTGTAACTACTTCCTGCTGACACTATGGGCATTGATCTTTTAGGAAAGTATTGCAAGAGAGTGGTTTCAGGAGGAAAAGTTGGTCAGTTAAAGTTTGCAATTGCTTTTGAATAAAACGTTGCACGCACGATATGAGTAGAGGTGCAACTACCAAAAGAATTAAGATAATAATTAACAAAGGGGAATAGCCACTTGGTGAAGCTGGATGGGTTCCAGAAGGAGAACTTATTTCTGCACGTTATGAGGTTACTGCGTTTGTTCTTTCGTTTCTTAATGCTCTCACTTTGGAGAAGTCGGTGGCTAAGTATAAGGATACAGCTGCAGTCCTGGCGAATGCTGTGATTCCTAAAAAGTTAATAAATACAGGGACTAATTGGCTTTCTTTGATTATTTGTGGTGTTATTTGTTTTGCAGGCTGCTTTTACAAAAGTTCATTGAATTTTGTTTAAGTAGGCTTTTCTGGTCAGGGCTTTCAAGATGTAGATTAACTGAAGCGTTCCACAGTACAGCTGGTCCAGGCATTACCTGATATTGTTTGTGCCAATTTACACAGCACTAACACCTGGGTCTATTGTAGAGGTTTTGGATGATTTGCAAAACAGGTGTGAGGGATGATCAGTATATTGCCTCAAGGCTGGTTAATGGTAGGCCCTGTAAGAGAAAGAACAGAATTAGTATATGGTCCAGTTCTGGGGGGGGGGGGGGTTCTGTGTTTGTTTTTTCATTCTGAATAGGAAACGCAGGTTCCCAACCAGCTCCACTTCATATTTCGCTTCATGTTCAGGTGTGGTCTCTGGTTTAGGACCTCCTTTGTTTGCCAGCTCTGATAAGTAGTAAAGTTTTGCTCTGATGTGATGGACCCAGGGCTTGATTCCATCTAACTTAAGAGAAGAATGAGAGGTTAATAGGACTGTGTAAGGTCCCTCCCATTTAGGTTTAAACTGATTTTCAGGGTGTTTGTTTTTCCAAACATTTAAAAGAACCTGATCCCCAACTGAGAAGGGTGGAGAGGTTGGACAGTGGGGCATGTTAGGTGCATAGTTGCATATGCGAGCATGGTGGTGAGGAGATCTCCTACCTTCAAGGCCCACTTACGGAGGGCTCCCTCAAAGGTGATTGGGGAATTAGGCTGTTTCCTTGGGTTGCTTAGAGAGGGTCTTCCGTACATGAGTTTGAATGGAATGAACTCAAGTCCTCTTCTAGGGACCCACCCTGACCTGAAGGAGAACTAGGTTTTGTGTTTTTGTCCATTTTAACTGTGTTTCTTGACAAATTTTACTTAAGGTTTCTTTAAAGTATACTTTATCTTTTTCACCTTTCCTGATGACTCAGATCTGCAGGCTGCATGCAATTTCCACCTAATTTGGAGACACTGGTTGAAACCTTGCACCACAGCTGAAATAAAGCAGGTTTATTGTGGGACTGAGTTGTTTGGGGCTGTCCAAACCTCAGGATGATTTCCTGGAGGAGGAACTTAGTTACTGTAGAATGCTCTTTTGTGCAGTAGGGAAAAGCTTCCACTCCTCTTGAAAAGGTGTTTACAAACACTAAAAGAAACTTAATTTTTTGTGTGATTTTATAATAATGTTCTGGGTGGCTTCTATTGCCCATGGGTTTAAGATTCCCAACCAGGGAGGCTGCATAGGCCAGCACCATGGCCAAGTGACCTCATTTTCACACTTTGTATGGTTTGAGGCATAGGTAACAAGGGATTATTATTACTTCCTCTTTTTGGCTGTAGGGCTACTGGCTCTATAACTTGTATTTTTCAATGCTTGCATTGGTTTTGCTATTAGCATTTAAATTGGAACAGGGGCTGTAACCTGAGGTGCTGAATTTAAACTGGTTAATGCTGGAGACAGTTTCTTAGTTCATTGTTGTAAAGATCCTTTATTACTTTTTATTTGATCCTTTCAAAGGCTATTCATCCTTTCAATAAGACCTGCATCAGTGGGGTTCTAAGGCACATGGAAACTTTAAACAATATTCTGATTCATATCTTAAGACTGAGTGAGGTGACTAGTAACTGGAGTTTCTTGGTTACTGTTAATTTGGGCTGGCACTCCATATAGGGCACTTACTTTTTGGTAACAAATAGTAGCTTGTTGGTTGCAAGAGTTCTGTGGCAGTGTCTGTGGCAGTGACAGCATACCTTGCAGAGGGGATCGATGTAATCCATTTCCATCATGTTATTGGAGTCTGTGCTTGGCCAATATCTTCCATCCAATGAGGTAATTTTTGCAGTCATTGGAGTGAGCACGATGGACTGTCGTGGGTGATGTCCATGAGCTGCTGGCGAGTAACAGCTGCAGCTGCTGCCACAGGGTCTGGTAGCCATGATGTCTGGTTTTTCCTGTGGAGTTACTCTGCTGCTTCTCAGGTTTTGATGGCATGGTTTTAGATCTTTGTGAGGGTATCTGCTTCAACATACCCAAGAGGAGTTTTAGAGGAGTGGGCAGGGATGTGATAGAAAGTTACCTGTCATCCCTGGCAGGTGTTTCAGATGTCCTTCCACAGATTTCTCCCCCACAAAAGGCAGCCCATGACAGCTCATTGTTCCTGACTTGTTTCTAGTATTTGCAATTCATCCCTGGATAAGCCAGACACCACTGGGTTAAGCCCTCTACTTGCAGCGGGGCATGGTATGTTTTACACAGTTGGTTTTTCAAGGGGCTACGTTATAATTTGGACCCCTTCCACAATTGGGACCAAAACCCAAGGGCTATTTGCCTAGAATGTTGCCTTGGCTACAAACTGCAACCAAAGTTAATTTTGGTGCTGGCTATATCCAATTCACAGGGTAAGTTAGAGTTCACCCCTTCCCCTTTACTGCTTGCATCTGTGCTGTTACTCTCTTTACTTTGTAAAAAGCAGCTTGCTGGGGGTTTTCCATTCCCATGTACAACTTTTGTTTATTAACACATACATATTTGAGCTAAATGAGGGATGAAGAGTTTCAAGTACCTCCAACAACCCAAAAAGGCTATTAATTCTTTTGGAGTTTCAGGACAAAATATTAAAGTACAAAGATATTTTGATAAAACAGACTCTCTGCTTTGTATATTAATATAAGTGCTTATTTAAAATTTTTGGCCATTTGACTGGAGTTTTTTAAAGAATTTTTATTTGTTAATTTAATATTACCATCTAGAAGTATGAAAATATACACTGGAAAAACAGAAAAACAAAAGAGTTAAAATGCAACAACAGAAACATAAAGTTTACTAATTTGACTCATAACTCTTACTCCTTTGGTATGGTTGTTTCCAAGCTTTCCATCATTTCACATCTTTGATTTTTATTGCTTTTAAGATCTTTGACTGGGTCTGAAGGGGCCTTACACAGCATTAAGTCACAACTTTTTAGTTTCTTAATTTTTCCACAACTCAAAGAAGATTTGAACATATGGGATATTTTGCCCATTTTTCTTGCTGTTTACAAAAAAGCTAAACTACTATATAGTGTTAAAATTTAAAGACCCATTTTTTGCCTAAATTTCTCTGTCATTTAATATATTCTTAGGGTAAGATTCATTAATAAAAAATCATTAATTTATGCTTCTGTAACCCAGATCCCCCAAATTTAGACCAATTTTTTTCAGGATGCATCCTAGTGGTGAACTCTCATCCCCATGGTGGCTGAAGAGAGAGAGAGAGAGAGAGAGAAACAGTCAAAACAAAGGCACAAAAGGCAGCAGGTTCCCACATAAGGGACCAAGGGAGAGGGACTCAAACCCACGACACCTCTCGCACGCACTATAAGAAAATCGTCATTACTTTAGTGAATGTAAGTCAAATGCTAACTTGCAGTTAGCCAAAGCCAAAGAGAAATGGCAAAGCTGAAACTAAATGCTAATCATGGCCAGCAAAAAGGAAAAACAAACAGAAGTAATAAAGAAACGAACTTACCCGCCAAGAGAAGGGGATGAACCAGTTCTCTGTCCTAACCTCATGAGCCAATTCCATCAACAGCTGGAAAGGACTCCATCCCGGGAAACCCCTGAGTCCTCCGGGAAATCCCAAGCAGCCGCTGGAGTCAGGGATGCCCCGGGGTGGACAACCCCCTCCACAGTCCACCTTGGAAGCATTCTGTGGTTACCTTTTTTTAAAATTTATTTATTTTAGTCCTGGCAGAGTTAACAATTTGCTAGGCCCCAAAGCTGGGCCTTTGGGGATAACCAGAGATGTAGAGAAAAAAAAATCTTTAACACGAGAGTTATGAAGTACTTACATTTATTATGTCTGCAGACAGGAGCCAAGGTCAGTTTAAAGTGATTAACCTGACTTCCAGTGCTGCAGTTTTATTCCTGCTTAAATACCTAAGTTATTACTCAGCATTTGCTTTGATTATGCATTAGCTTATATGCATATGGATGAACATACATAGCTAGTTATATAATTAAATGATTAGTGTGTTCAGGAAATCACACTTGCTCATACTTTGCATGATCAAAAAAGGGGCAGATAACTATGTTAAGCAAGTAGAAGTGAGGACAGCAAGGGGCTTCTTTTGCGCAGGTTCAGTCAACTGGTTGAAACCGTTTTTCATATTTCCTTGCTTCAACAGTGTGTTCTTGACCACAAAAAGCACAATTTGGCACCAAGAGAGGGTTGCATTTCATAACCTTTTAATTTACATATAATTAATTCCTTTGTATCCTAGCAATAGGAAGAGAAATAAGTTACTTTCAAGTATTTGGTTATCCTACATCCATCAGTAATATTTTCTTTCTTTTCTAAATACATGTGTAGTTAACATTACTTCCCTCTATCTACATTGCTCTGAAAATCCCTCTTCTGCCAATACATCTTGATACCATATCTTGAACATTCTTCCAGATTTACAATTTGGGAAGAAAGAGTTTAGGAAAAGAAATACAGAGAAAACTTGAAAAGAATTTGTTTAGTTTGCTACAGACTCCTGGGAGAAATATATCAGAAGCGGGATGGCTTTTATACTTGGAATTTATTAAGTGAAAAGCTTACAGTTCTGAGACTGTGAAAATGTCCAAATCAAGGCATCATCACAGATGCTGTCACCAAAGTTTGGTAATCCTGGACTCTCACCATGTGGCAAGACACCATGGTGGCTCTCCAGTTTGCATCTCTCTTCTACTCCAGTCTCACTTTCTCCCCCAGCTTAGCTTTGGGTAGTCAGGGATATGACTCATCTCTCCCCTCTCCTCTGGGCCATGTCTCTTTCAGCATCTCAGGGTGCATTTTCCATGCCTCAGTACTCTCTTAGTTCCAGGCTTTGCCTTCTGGGTCCTCTCCCTCAGCCTCTTGGGGTTTCTCTGTCTGCCACTTTTCCTCTGTGTGTCTCTGCTTTCAGTCCTCTGTTTATGAAGGACTCCAGCAAGAGGGCTAAGACATCCTGGGTCACATATCACTGAAATAATCTAATCAAAGTCTCCCCTACTAAATTGAATCTAATCAAAGGGGCCCACACACACAGGAACAGATTAGCCCTAAGGTCATGATATTCTGGTATCCACCCACCTTGAAACTGTCACAGAAAATCTTTGTTCTTATATTTCAATTATAATTCTTCTGTGTAACTCTTTATTTTTTCACATCACAATGATCTAGGGACTAAATCTGTTATTTGTACATTTGAGAAAAGATATAAAATATATGATAATTTATTAGGATATAAAGTAATTGTACAGAATCCCCAGGAACCTGAAACATATCAGTTTAAAAATCACCTGCAGGTTTTCAAATGGGCATTTTGGGGTATAAAATGATGAGGAGGGCACCAGGTAAGAAGGAACCCTAAACCCTATTCCTGCTTCACCCTCAGTTGTTATTGGCTGGCTGTTGGAAAAAATTGGCTTTGGAGTAAGTTTTTATTTCAACCAAGGGATCTGTATCCAAATCATTTGTTGAAAGTGTTACATCTATCATGCTACCTCACAGTAGTCATCCTCTATTAATTTATTTGCACTATTTTCCCACACAAAGCACCACCCGTTCAGAAGAGCTGATGTGAGTCAGTGACCCAGTTCTTACATGTGGGTGACTTTCATTCATGTCGTAAGTTATACATAGCAGTAAACACCAGGGCAAGATTGCAACTAAACGTGCATCAGTGGGTAACCTGGCGAGTTGATCCATTGATCTCTTGGGGTAAACAGATACCATTTTGCGCTGGGCAGCCTGATACAGTAGATTCCACACCAAGAGAGTGATCCAGTGCTGCTTGAGGGCACCAGCTGCTGCCACTCCTAAACCAATTTTCACAGGTGATGTTGATCCAGGTGCTCTCAGGGGTTCTGAGGAGGCAAGAGAAAGATTAGCTTCCCCACCTGCCTCCCTTGCCTCATATCTCCCATGGTTGGAGGTGTTCCCATCCTATTATTTGGGGAGAGGGCTGCCCAGGTATTATGAGGCAGGCTGTCTAAGCCTCAAGACTACAATCTTGACAGGGACCCAGTATGCCTGTAACTGTAACATGACCAAAAACTTCTGGGACTGGTCATCTAGTCTGGAATGAGTAGTCTCATCCTGAACAAATTTAACATGGCCTATAACTTCACCCATGTTTATTGAAGAGTCAGTCACGCACGACAACACCAGGGAAACCCTATTGCCTTGGTGTACTCTGATCCCCTCACCCTTGCTGGGAGTTTTCACCAAATCAAGGCATTCAGGGTCAATATGGCTTTCAGATTGGAACCAAGGGTCCTGTCAGGGATACCAGCCCTGTGCCAATGGCAAACCACCCGCAGGATTTCATTTGAAAGTGAAATGAAAAGAATCACTGAGTATACTGTGAATGGGATTGTGTAGCCTAATGAGATGATTTCCTAATACTCCTCCAACCCTGCCAAGCTCAGTATTTCGGAACCTACTTTGCAGGGCTATGTTTCTCTTATTTAGTAATATTAAATGTCTGTACTGCCCTAGTTAGGAGGAAGTACCATCCTATAAGCAGGCCATCCTGATGTATTTTCTCCAGTTGTCCTTTTCAATTACTCAGTGGCCCCTTTGGGTATATGGAAAGTCTACCTTATTCTATGCGAATGTGCTTGTTGCTGTTGTTTGTGCAGTAAAAGATGCCCCCTGACCAGAATGGAATCTCATAGTATACTAAGAAGCACGACACAGACACTTTTGCAATGCAACTACTGGGCAATGCATCTACATGCAACTACTTCCAAAGCATGTACATGCCATACCAAGATGGTGGTCCCATAGCTAGGGTAGGTATCAGGGGTGGTGAGATACCATTGGTATCCATGGCTGGGAAGCTGTTGATCTGATGTAGTGAAGTTGCTAGACTTGCGTGGAGACTAAGCTCCAGCTGTTGTAGCCATATTTGCCATGTGCATGGCCTGAGCCCATTTGCAGGAGTTACATGTCTCTGCAGCATCTTTATTCCCTCTTCATCTAGGGTGAGTTTACATGACTTATCCCATCCTGGTATCTGAGGTGGGCTTCTGCACTCCTTTCAGTTGTGAATCCAGTGGGTAATCAAGGCACCCAATTGAGCACATACTTCTTCAATGCAGAAATTATATTCATATTCTGCAATAAATGGACCTTTCCAGGGGTATCGACATGGATGCCAAATAGCTCAGCATCTCACCTGGCAAGCTGTTGCCTTTGTCTCCACATAGGGAATCCTTTTATATTTAAGTCATTAGTTTGGCAGTACCAGGTCTTATGGCTAGAGTATTTCCAATGGCCATGAGCCTGTAAATATGTAGCAGGAAGTTGTTGTTAGAGTGGACTGCACAGCCATCCCCACCATATGGAATTCAGCCCAATGTTCAGAATGAATTCATCCAGTTCCAGTCAGAAGGTGGCCATCCTTAGGGCAGATGCCATAGTGGCCAAAAGAACTCCATCAGTTTTAACTTTTGTAGATGTAAGGAGTCCATATCATCAGGAAGAAAGCCTTCAAACTAGAGGCCCTGCTTAGCCAGTGGAGGTGCAAGAGCGTCCTCTGCAAGTTGTCAGCATCCTCTGGCAAAGCATTAATCTGCTCATGGAGCCACTGACTTCTTGAGGGTTCAGTCTTGGATAGACCATTTCCATTTAAAGATGGAGCTTTGTTGAGTCTGTCTTTCTTTGGTAATAGGATTTGTGGGTATGCACATGAGAATGGGCAGAACTGAACTTAAAGTGAATTGGCATCCAGAGTGCTAAAATGCCCGGGCTCCACTAAGGACCAATAGCAGGCTAATAGCTGCTGCTCAAAAGGGATGTATTTGGTTGCTGCATTAGGCAATTTGCGTGTCCAGAACAAGAGTGGCCAGTCCAACCTGTGGTAATTTCTTTCTCCCACAGGCTCCAATCAGCATGAGTGGGGATTGCAGACATCTGCAACACTGAAGGGCAGGGGCTGGTGGCTCTAATGGCCCCAAGGTCATGGCTTGAGCCACTGCCTGCTGGCCATCCCCTAATGCCTGCTGCTGCAAGGCACTCCATTCACCAATTGATGCTTTGAGCGTCACCTTGACAAGGGTCTAAGAGAAATTCCCACGTGAGGTGCCCAGACAGGTCCACTAATTGTTGGGCCTCCTTCTCATTAGTAGGCATCACCAAGGATGGAAGCTTCTGTTTGACCTTGTATGAGACACTTTTTTGGTTCCCTGCTCATGTCACTCCTGGAAAATATACTCACTGTGTAATTCCTTGAACATTATCAGAGTTTACTGCCCAGCTGGCATGAGTCACTGTATTAATGACAGCTCATAGATTCTCAGTCCCTTGGTGGGCCCTGCAGTCAGTGTATCATCTCCATAATGGATTAACAACATCTCAGAGGGAATTATGGCTCCACAGAGGTCAAACCACATCCCTTGGAGACAAATGGCCAGGGAATTGGGATTCTCTGAGATAAAGGTATTAAACAAATGAATCACTGCCTATTCTGCTTCTGTCTAGGCTGCCACCAATGCGGTGACAATGATGGCATTAGGCACAGCCAAGGGCCATGGCAATTAACTGGCAATAGTCCAGGTAAGCCTCCAAGCTCCGGAAGCCTTCTTCACCAGCAAAACTGGGCAACTGTTCTGTGACAGAGTGGTGTGAAGCACACCAGCTTGGACTAAGTTTTAATTAAGAGAGTAATGTCTCTCCCTCCAGGGAAGACGTGTTGTTTCAGTTGGACAGAATGCCCTGGCATAGGCAATTTTTGAGGTATCCATGTATGTACCTGGCCCACTGCAATACTTCAAATCTTGCCTTGTTGAGGTGCATCTCCCCTTACATGGTGATGGTGTTTGTTGCCCCAGCCATGCAGGATGGCCAGTGAGTGCCTCCCCATAGCTGATGCAAGGTGATGACCTGTCCACACCCCACTTGTGTTGCAGTAGGGAAGACCCTATTCTCCCCCACCAGGAAAAGATGGACTAGTGGGGTTGACTGGGTGCCATGTGACACCCACACGCAAGAGGCACATAGAAGTTCACTATGCACTCAACTGTAAGGCGGAAGGACCCAAGTGGAGCATGAGTTCACTGCCCAGCCTCCAAATCAAGGAATGTTCTGGGCTCAGGGCTCTGATTAGGGCAAGCCCAGAGAGCAGTTGAATGAAAGGCAATGGTTACTTCTCCAAAAACATCTCTTTAGGCTTTATAGCCCAACCCAGCTCAATTTCCAAACATATAATGCTCTGTAAACTTTCTAAATATACTTAAATATTCCATTTCAGTTAAATATGAGTCAAAACCAAACACTAAAATGGCCTGTACCTAGTGAATTCTACAAAAATACTCTTTCTTAACCTTCTAATACCATCTATTTGCATCTTACCAGTGGTGAAAAGGAAGAAAAATAAGCAGTCCCCATTCATTTTGGTTGATGATTGGCTGTTCCCTCTACCACTTCTAATATGTGGAAAGCTATTGATCTTGGAACTTCTAATAGAAAATTAGATTTATCTACATACATACACCCCCCACTTACATATTTACATACACATGAAAAATTCCCTTTTGCCTCATCACCCATAAATGAAATTAAAAGCAGCTAACCACAATAAGTTTCTAAAAACAAATTAAAAGACCTAATGAAAAAGGTGAAATGCTGACAGCAGTATTCTTCTATAATGCACCAAAAGTAATATCTCCCTTATAAATACATTTCGTAATAAAGAAATTCTCAATTTGTTACTTTTCAAATGAACTAAAAATACCATTCGCCCATATTAAGAAAATAATAAAAGGGAAAGAAGGAGGGAGGGAGGAACAGAGAAAGTAAACAGTTATCGGAAACACATGAGAACCATTTTAGCTTTTGTTTTATTTCTTTGTTTCTTGACTGTGGCTGGTTGTGGAGAAGAGGCAATTTTGCTGAAAGCAGCTTGTGATAAGACCATCACCGTCAATTTACATTCACAAATATGATCACTTCTTTAGTTGCCATGCATTTTGGAATTTTGAAAAATCGTTAAGTGTACTTTTACTAAGTATTAATGAACTGGGTTATTAAACTGGGAACTTTTGGTCCAAACTGACCTGAGGTCATTATGAGACTCTGATGATCATCTTGTAGGTCTCGAATTGAATGTTAAACAATTTCATAATTCTCAAATAGTAGGGACTTCGAATAACATTATTGTTCTCAAGGAGGCTGTTCGAGGTAACAATAATCACTTTGATAATTTATGACTCATTTTGGGGGGTGGAAATTTGGACGAGGAAGCTTCTAATTACCTTTCATAGTAAAGGTATATGAACATAATCACACTTCATACAAGCAAAATGATTATTTCACAGTACCCCATCTTAATTAGGGGCATTGCATTGGTTTTATATTGCAGTGTAAGAAATTACTAGAGGCTTAAAGCATCACCTGTTTATTTGCTCACAGTTCTTTAGGTCTGAAGTCAAAGTGAGTTCTATGCTTAGACTCTATGGTGGATTGAATTATCTACCCTAAGGAAAAGGCATGTTCTTAATCTTACCTGCATACCTGGGGGTCTGAACCCACAAATATACGGGACCCTTTGAATATGTGTTTTCAGTCAAGGTCTGTACTCACTCGTGAATAGCATATCTGTGTTGGTTTGAAGTTATGTATCCCAGAAAAATATGTTCTTAAACTTAATCCATTCCTGTGAGTGTAACCCCCTTGTAAATAGGAACTTTGAATGATATTACTTCAGTAAGAGTGTAGCCCCATTCAAGCTGAAGGGGTTTTAATCCTATTACTGGAGTCCTTTGAAAGCAGAATGAAATTCAGACAGATAAATAGAAAGCCACAGAGGGAGCAGCCAGTAGCTGAGGGTTTGGGGTGGGGGGGGTCTGTCCTGCACAGTCCGCAACAGCGCAAAGATTTACTCTGAACACAGTGATTGAGAGAGGTGAGGGGGAAAACAGCTAAAGAAGCTATCCTCCTTTGCTAATCTCCATCACAATTTTAATTCTCTTTTTCACAAAGGACAAGGTCAGTGTGTACCTTCAGGGGCAGGAGATAATAGAGAGGGGGAAGACACTAAGTAAGTAACAGAGCAAAGCAAGAATGTTCCTACTGTTTTCAGCAGGAACTGATAGCAGTGGTTTTCCACCCATGCAGCAGTTTTCTGCTTGCTCAGTAAAGCAGGCCCTAAGCAGTTTCAAAGATGTTTTAACCAAAGAGCTCCCACAAAGGTTAACCGAACTGGGAAAAGAGGGGAGAAGATCACCAGCAGCCAGCCTGAGGGCTCTAGTCTTTGAAAAGAAGATATTGCCTTGATAACAACTTGATGTGGACTTTATCCAAGCCTCAAAACCAGGAGCCAATAAATTCCCATTGCTTAAGCCAACCCACTGAATGGTACTTGCTTGAGCAGCCAAGGAAACTGAAACAGATTTTGGTACCGGGTGTGTAGCGCTATTTTTGCAAATACCAAAAAAAAATGTGGAAATGGCTTTGGAATTGCTTAATGCATAGAGGGTAGAGGAATTATGAGGTGCTTGATAGAAAAGGCCTACATTGGTTTGAAGAGACTACTGGTAGAAATATGGATGCTAAAGTACTGCTGATCAGTCCTTAGAAGGAAATGAAGAATGTGATATTGGAAACTAGAGGAAAGGTGATCCTTGCTATAAAGTGGCAGAGAATTTGGCAAAATTGAGTTCTGATATTTAGTGGAGGCAGAACTTGAAAGTGATAAGCATAGATATTTAGCTGAGGAGATTTCCAAGCTCTTACACATCTGAAAAGTGCAGCCTGGTTTCTCCTTGCAGCTTACAGTGAAAGGCAAGAGGAATGGGATAAGCTGAGAAATGACACAGACCCCCAGGGAAGAAGGCTATGTGAAGATGAAAGAAGACACTGGAGTGATGCATCTCCATCATTTGTGTTCCCCTTGTGGGAAACCACCCATCCCATCCACGCCAGTCCCTGTCCTGAGGCTTCTCACCCCACTTCACCCAGGAATGAAGGTGTAAAGAGAGATGTCCCTGGAGACCATCACCCGCTTTCTGGTTCTCTTCACTATATACTCAGACTGGACCTACTGGATATCTGCCAAGCACCTATGAGCATGAGGAGGAATTAATTTGTACCCTCCCCCCCCCCCATGGCACTCAAGGTGCCCTTTCAACCGAGGAATGGAAGGCATCTTACCTGATAAAAAGGCAAGAGGAAAGAGCTGTTGATTCCCCTGCATAGTGAGTGCCCTCCATTCTGCCTGATGGTAGTGTCAGAACACTGAAGACCTGTGCTCTTAGAAATGGAGGGGCTCAGAGGATTTGCATGTTCACAAATAAGAGGCTTTAAATTTGTTAAGTGTCTGTATGAAACTAACCTACTAGGGAATAAAATTTGAAGAATAGTTCTTGTTTCTGTCAACACAACAAAAAAGTCTCTGACAAAAGTTCATGCAATACAAACATGTTAAAAATGAAAATGAAATATATTTGGAATCTTTCCCTACAAGATATCAAAGTATTTGTGAGGATATAATGATTAAAATAAGTGGCTGTGCTTAGGACAAGACAGACCAGTGGGTCATAAAAGCCAAGGAAAGATCTGCATCCAGCAGTTTTTCTTTTTTAATGTTGACTTTTAAGAGCTCTACCTATACTTTAGATATTAATCCTAAGTTGAATATGGTTTAAAAATATTTTATCACTGTCTATGGCTTCTCTTTTCATCCTTCATTTTTTACAGATCAATTTCTAAAACTATTATGAGGCCCATTTGGTCAGCTTTTCCTTTTATGGATCATGCTATGCTGGCAAGTATAAGAATGCTTTCCCTAATCTCAAATCACAAAAACTTTCTCCTAAGTGTTTTCCCAATGGATTTATCCTTTTTATTTTTATACTAAAGTCTAATGTCCAATTTGAGTCAATTTGGGGTAAAGTTGGAAGTTTTATGTCTTTTTATTTCTTTTGCCTAAGATTGTCCAAGCCCCATTTTGAGTTAAATTTTTTATAAGATGTGAGATAAGGGTCCTCTTTCTTTGTTTTGGATATGGATATCCAGTTTTTCCAGCATCGTTTGTTGAATAGATTGTTCTGGTCCCAGCTGGTAGAGCTTGACAGCCTTGACAAAAATCACTTGACCATAGATGTGAGGGTCTATTTCTGAGTTCTTGATTCAGTTCCATTGGTCAATCTATCTATCTTTTTGCCAGTACCATCCTGTTTTTACCACTGTTGCTAAGTAATTGATTTAAAGACAGGAAATGTTCTTTTTTTAAGACATTTTCGTATATTCAAGACTCCTTAACTTTCCAAATAAATTTGATTTTGGCTTTTCCATTTCTTCAAAAAAGAATGTTGGGATTTTTACTGGGGTTGCAGTGAAACTGTAAATCAGTTTGGGTAGAACTGACATGTTAATGATATTTAATCTTCCAGTCCACAAACATAGAATGTCTTTCCATTTATTTAAGTCTTCTTCAGTTTCTTTTAGCAATGTTTCATCGTTTTCTGAATACAGCTCCTTTATGTCCTTGGTTAAGTTTATTTCTAAATAATTGATTCTTTCAGTCGCTATTATAAATGGAAATTTTTTCTGATTTCTTCCTCAGATTTTTTCTGATTCCTCCTCAGTAGTGTGTAGAAACGCTGTTGATTTTTGTGTATTAATCTTGTATTCCACCACTTGGCTGAATTTGTCTATTACTCCCAGTAGCTTTGTTGTGGATTTTTCGGGGTTTTCTAGCTATAGGATCATATCATCAGCAAATAGCAAAGGTTTTACTTCTTCCTTTCCTTATTTCTTTGTTTAGCCTAATTGCTCAAGCTAGAGCTTTTATCACAATTATTGAATAACAATGGTGACAGCGGGCATCCATGTCTCCTTCCTGATCTTGGCAGGAAAGCTTTCAGTTTTACACCATTGAGTACAATGTTAGCTGTACATTTTTCACATACACAATTTACCATATTGAGAAAGCATCGTTCTATTCTTATCTTTTAAAGTGTTTTTTTAATCAAGAAAGGATGCTGTATTTTGTCAAAGGCCTTTTCTGCATCAATCAAGAGGATCATGTGATTTTTATTCTTCAGTTTATTAATGTGATTTATTACACTAATTGATTTTCTTGTGTTGAACCACCCTTGCATATCTTGGATAAAACCCACTTGGTTGTGGTGTTTAATTCTTTTAATGTGCATTTGGATTTGCTTTGCAAATATTTTGTTGACGATTATTGCATCTATATTCATTAGAGATATAGTAAGACAATAGTAAGATGTGACAACAGAAAAGCAATGTATAAATTGAACAAATTAACACCTTCATAGTAGTAACACTGAATATTAATGGATTGAACTCCCCAATTAAAAGACATCGACTGATAGAATGGATAAAAAACATGAGCTATCTATTTGTTGTCTACAAGAGACTCACCTTAGATGCAAGGAGACAATCCGGCTCAAAGTCAAGTGTTGGAAAAAAGATTTTTCCATGCTAATAGCAATTAAAAGAGCAGGTGTAGTGATACTAATATCAAATAAAATAGATTTTAAATGCAAAACTGTTATGAGATGAAGTAGGTCAGTATATATTTAGCAAAGGGACAATTCTCCATGAAGAAATAACAGTAATAAATATTAATGCATAGGTGCCTGAAAATACATGAGGCACACACTGGCAAAACCGAAGGAAGCCCAGAGGGGAAAGCTGAACCCACACAGACATCAGCGACCATCTTACTTCAACTCATGGCAACTGACTTTGGTGAGAAAGCAACCTTGAGCTGGACAATTTACCCCAAATAAATACCCTTTATAAAAGCCAACAGATTTCTGGTACTTTCCATCGACACCCCTTTGGCAGACTAATACATACCCAAAACAGCAGGATATATGTTCTTCTCAAGTGCTCATGGAAATTTCCCCAGAATAAACCATATGTTGAGACATGTCAGATCTCAATAAATTTAAAAACTTTGAAATTATATGAAACACTTTCTGTGATCGTAATGGAGTTAAGTTGGAAATTAACACCAGACAGAAAAAGGGAAAATCCACAAATATATGGGGATTAAACAATATACTCTTAAATAATTTTTAAATATGAGATCATAAGAGAAATCAGTGAATACCTCAAGACAAATGAAAATGAGAACAGAACATACCAAAACTTATGGAATACAGCAAAGCCAGTGCTGAGAGGGAAATTTATAACCCTCAATGCTTATATCAAAAAAGAAGAAAGAGCTAAAATCAAAGACCTAACTGCACATCTGGAGGAATTAGAAAAAGAACAGAAAACCAATCCCAAAGCAAGAAGAAAGAAAGAAATAATAAAGATTATAGTAGAAGGGAAGCAGATGTGGCTCAAGCAACTGAGCTCCTGCCTACCACATAGGAGGTCCCAGGTTTGGTTCCCAGTGCCTCCTAAAGAAGATAAGCAAGACAGTGAGCTGATATGAGGGGCTGGTGCAGCGAGCTAACATAACAAGATGACGCAGCAAGACGATGTAACAAAGGGACACAGTGGGAAACACAATGAGAGACACAACAAGCAGGAGTGGAGGTGGCTCAAGTGATTGGGTGCCTCCCTCCTACATGGAAGTCCTGGGTTCAGTTCCCAGGGAATCCTAAAAAGAAGACGAGCAGACAGCATGCACAAACAACAAGGAAGGGGGATAAATAAATAAAATAAATCTTTAAAAAAGAAGAAGAACGAAGTTGAGGGCCTTTCACTTCCAGACTTTAAATTATATTATTTAGCTACAGTGGTAAGAACCACATGGCACTGGCATAAAGATAGACAGATTGACCAATGGAATCAAAAGGAGAGTTTACATATATGATCAGGTGTCAAACTCACTCAGCTGGGTCAGAATAGGCTATTCAACAAATGGTGCTGGGAAAATTGGATATCCATATCTGAAATAAAGAAGACCCTAACTCACACCTTATACAAAATTTAATACAAAATGGATCATGGACCTAAATATAGAAACCAGAACCATAAAACTCTTAGAAGAAAATGTAAGGAAACATTTTCAAGATTCTGTGCTTGGTGGTCATCTCTTGAACCCAAAGCATGAGAAAAAAAGAAAAAAATGATAAATGGGACTGCCTCAAAATCAAATACTTTTGTTCCTCAGAAGACTTTGTCGAGAAAGTAAAAAGGCAGCCTAGTCAAAGGGAGAAAATCTTCAGAAGCCGTATATCTGATAAAGGGTTGATCTCCATGTTTTATAACGAGATCACACAACTTAATGACAAAATAACAAGCAACCCTATTAAAAATTAGGCCAAATAATTGAATAGACATTTTTCCAAAGTAGAAATACAATTGACCAAAAGACACATGAAAAGATGCTCAGCATCACTAGCTATTAGGGAAATGCAGATCAAAATGAGATGCCATTGCACACTGTAGCAGTTTGGCAGTTTTATGTAATTATGAATTCCAAAAATAGATATTGGATTATGCTTGTAAACTGGTTTGCTAATCTGGGCATGATTAAGTTATGATTGGGGCGTTAACTGGGCCACATCAGTAGGGTGTTGAGCCCCACCCCTTGGTGGGGCGGGAATCAAATATAAAAGGCAAGGCAAAGAACAAGAGTTGAAGCAGTTTTGATATTGGAGTTCTGGTGAGGTAGGAGAGAAGGCCCTGGGATAGAGGCGAGCCATTCACCTGAGAGTTCACAGCTTGCCTTGTGGAGAGAAGCAAAACCTAGAGAGCCTCATAGCTACAGCTGACCTTGTGGAGGAAACAGAGGAGCTGAGCCTGGAAAGAAACACAGCTCTGGGAAGAGAGGAACCCAAGAAGCCTGAACCCTGACAAACATCAGCAGCTGTCTTGCTCCAGCATGTGGCAATGGACTTTGGTGAGGGAAGAAACTTACGCTTTATGCCCCGGTAACTGTGGACTTCTACCCCAAATAAATACCCTTTATAAAGACCAACCGACTTCTGGTATTTTGCATCAGCACCCCTTTGGCTGACTAATACACACACCATACAGAATGGCCATTATTAAAAGAACAGAAAACTTCAAGTGCTGGAGAGGATGTGGAGAAATAGGAAAACTCCTTCACCATGGTGGGACTGGAAGATGGTGCACCCTCTGTTGAAGAGTTTTGGCTGTTTCTCAGGAACTAAATATAGAACTGCCATATGATCCAGGAACCCTACTACTAGGAATATATTCAGAAGAACTAAAAGCTAAGATGTAAATAGTAATTTGCATACTATGTTCATAGTGGCATTATTCACAATTGCTAAAATATAGAAACAACGTAAGTGTCCATCAACTGATGAATGGATAAACAAGATGTGGTATAGTCATATGATGGATATTACTCAGCTGTAAGAAGAAATCAGTTGAGGAGGCACAGGACAACATGGAGGAAACTTGAGGGTATTACGGTGAGTGAAATGAGCCAGACACCGAAAGACAAATATTGTGTGGTCTCTCTGATATGAACTAAATACAATGAGTAGATTATGGAGTTGGACTGTGACGGGTGGATTGGTGGGAGATGGAATATGGGATGAGACAGGGGAGAAGATGCTGGACTTACGTAGATTATTTAATAAGGTCAAATGTAATATGTGGTAATGTTTGGACTTGATGGTGACACATTATAATGAATGTAAAAAACACTGTTAAATTATGGAAATGATTGTGCCGAAATGAATAGCCTAGGAAGATTAATGTTAGTTGGAGGACAGCTGGAGGATAATAACAATGATTTTGGAATTAGATAAGGATTTTAGTTAATACCATAAGTACTGAAATATTCTTCTACTACAGGGTGGTAAGAATGTGGCGATAGATGGGAAAAATATAACTAATGTAATTTATGGACTACAGTTAACAACATTGTAATGTTTTTGTAGCAAAAGCAAAGTTGGTACAATATTAATTCTAAAGGTAAAAATAGAATAGGAGGTTTGGTTTTGTAAGCTTTGAATATGATCAAGCATTTTTTTCTCTTCTTCATTATTTTCATTAATAAAGAGACCTTGACTATGTCATTTACCAATGCATTCATATGTGTATCTTTTGGAACACTAGAGGAACAACTGAGTTAGCAGTGGGATTAGATGAGAGAAAAGTACCTGAAAAAGAACTTTTTAGGAGTAATGTTTACATAACTTGTTGAGCTGCCTTTTTCTCTTCTATTTTTGTGAATTTGAAATAAAGTTGTTAATAATTTTGAAATCTCAGGAATTTGATCTATAGATGCAACACAATCCTAATGGATATCCCAGCAACCATTTTTTAGATATCAGCAAGCTTATTCTAAAATATATACATGGAAAGCTTACAGAAAGTGGATAGCCCAAACAATTCCAAAATAGAAGATCAAAGGTGGAGACGTTAGGTTACAAGTTTTAAATAATTCCTATAAAGGAAAAAAAAAAAGGAAATACACTAAGTGAAAGAAACTAGATAGAAGGTACTACATATAATTTGACTCCATCTATACAAAATATAAATACATTTAAATTAGAGAGACAGAAACAGAGAACCTCCTATGTACAGCAGGGAAAGCACAGAGAGATTGAAAAGTGATTATTAAGGTTAAGAGTTTTTTATTTCTATGTTTTTTGTTTATTATTATTATTATGAAAATTAATAATGATCGAAGGCATGAATGCACAAGTATGTGATTATACCAAATATACTATGCACTTGGAATGGATTGTATGCTTTATTAATATGTATCAATAAAATTGATTAAAAATAATTCCTATAAAGCCATGGTAATTGAGATTTTATGGAATTTGTGTAAGGAAATATGCATAGATCAATTTAACAGATTAGAGATCCTAGAAATAGAACCATTGAGATATAGTCAACTGATTTTTTATGAAGGTGAATAGGAAATTCAGGGGAAAAGCATACAAGCTTTTCAACAAATTAGGTACCTATTTGCCAGAAGAAGAAGAACATTATGACATAGCTCATAGTTTATATAACAGTTTAGTTCATTAAGGAATATAAACACAATTGTAACGCATAAAACAAATTTCTAGAAGAAAAGAGAACATGATCTCTGTGAATTTTGTGAGTTTAGACATAACACCAAAAGCATGCTCCATGGTAGAAAAAATGATAGAAATTTGTCATAAATAAAACCTTTTGTCTTGGTGAAAGGTCATGTTAAGAGCATGAAAAGACAAGCCCCAGACTGTGAGAACATATGTGCAAAGCTTATGTATGACAAAATATTTTATCCAAATATATAAAGAACTTTACATGGTACAGGGACTGCTGAGGGCCCTCTGAGCGGAGGGGTTTATGAAAGGGCAGGGACAGAGGGAGGCTGGGGAGGGAGAGGTTTCCTGTCAGGGCCTGTGGTTTCCTTACCCATGAACAGTCTATACCAAGGACCATCTCCACTTTCTTGCCCCTTAGCCTGAATTTCCCTTAGGGAGCCATAGTCTGAGAAATCAGGTCAGTTGCTACTCTGCCATCACCATTCCAATATTTGGAAGATGCTGGATTATACAGATACATAGTCCCTGTGCTATTTGTACTTCTCCAAAGAAAACTGGTTCTTTTTAAGGTAAATAATTAGGGCCATCTTACATATGTCTTGGGCTCTCTTACAGCTGTGTTTGCACAGAGCCTTAGACATAATTACACAACCTCCAACACCAAGAATCAGTCATCTCCAACCCTGACTATGCTGAATGGGTATTTGGATAAAAGTAAGGCCATAATGGGCAGCGGATGTGGCTCAGGCAGTTGGGCGCCCGCCTACAGCACGGGAGGTCCTAGATTCAGGTTGCAGTGCCTCCTAAAGAAGTCAAGCAGATTTAAAATGGCCTACATCCATTGCCACAACAGTACTCAGGACAACCTCCAACTCCCAAAGAAGCCCCTGTATTTCAACTGCTCATCCCCTCCCTACCCAAAAACTGTCAAGTGGCCACTGGCTCCACCTCATTGTTATAATTTCTTGCATTGCAAGAATCACCATACACTGTGGGAGATGTTTGTGTGGGATGTGTGGGAGGTGTGGGAGGTGGGCAACATGGGAATCCCAGTGTGTTCCGTGTAATATTTTAGGTAATCTAAGCACCTCTTAAAATATATGTATATATATATATATAAATAACATTTTTGTAAGCAAATACACATATATGCATATATATTTATATATCATTTTACAAATGTTTGTATGTATTGTGAGAATTTTGATTTTTACCCACAATAAAAAATAAAATAAAATAAAAAAATAAAAAAATATTGATGTCACAGCAAAAAAAAAAAAAAAAAAAAAAGAAGTCAAGCAGTCGCCGCCCCCACCGCAACAAGCTAGACAGCACCCCCGCTGCAACGAGTGGACGCCACAAGCCAGGAGAGTCCACAGCCCAGGGGGAGCCTCTCATGTGGGAGGTCCCAGGTTCAGGTCCCCATGCCTACCGGAGAAGGTGAGCAAACGGTGACGATACAACCATCTGGGGGAGGGGGAGCAATATAGAAAAATACAATAAATAAATCTTTAAAAAATAATTGATGCCATAAGTGTTGAATGTTCAGGGAATAAGAGCTTGTGAAGGGCTGTCTTTTATTTTGGGATTATATTTTTTTCAAAATTTGACACAGAAATAGACTATATTATATGAAATTATTATTATAAAAAGTTGGAAAAGTGGATATTTGTACTGCCTTCTTTGGTTTTGTGAAGATGATTGTCATGATGCCAGTCCCTTTCAAAGTGCTTTATAATGACCCCTATGCCAGTGACAACCACAAAATGGATTATGCAATAATTTATTAGCTATGACACTAAAGGCATAATCAGGAAGGTAAAATCATAACAGGGCTTTATAAAAAATATTATGTATTCATCAAATGACATTACTAATAAAATTAGAAGAAACCCATGGACTGGAAAATAATATTCACTGGTCATGTAACTGACAAAGTTCATATCTTAAGAATATATGAAAAAGACTCATAATTAAATATTGACCAATGCAGGCAACACTTATGAATAGATATTTGTGGTGGTCCAGTGGGTCCCGGGGCCTGGTTCCCCCTCCCTAAGGGAAATTCAGCCCAGAGCAAGCAACCCCCTGCATGCCCCTTGACACAAGTTAAAATATAACCGAACTCCCACAGGGAGATAATGTACAGAGGGTATCTTAGACTGTAGTTTTCCCCAGACCCCATCTATGTGCTTCATGGGACACTAGCAGAAACCCTGTTATGAAATGTCTTTGTTCTGAGACCCTATATTTTGCCCCTCATTTCCCCTGCCTCTTTGTGGAGTGCTATCTTCATTCTCTGGACTGCTGCCACCAGAGAGCATCTCTCCTGTCTGTAAGTCCCAATAAAGCTTATGCCTGGCACTGTGCCGAGTGCGTCCTTTGGTCTTGCTCCCTGACTGATCCCTGACCTTCAGGAGCTGGGTTGGAACAATATTTTACTAACAAAAATACACAAATGTGTAATAGGCATAGTAAAAAATGCTCCAGATTATTAGATAGATGGAAATTAAAGCCACAATTACATACCACTACTGGTATTTATATTATCTGACATTTAAGATATGTGTACATCAACTTATAAACTGTGGTGTATATACGTGATGGAATATTATGCAGTGGTAAGAAGAAATGAAGTCGAGTAACATATGACAGCATGGAGGAACCTGGAGGACATTCTGTTGAGTGAAGCAAGATGGACACAAAAAGACAAATACTCTATGACTGTGTATTATGAACAAAATATATTGTATAAACTCGTGGAGTTAATAACCAGAATATAGGTCATCAGAAAATAGAATGAGGTTAGAGAATGAAAAGCTGAGGGTAACCTGTACAGAAATGGGGAAAAAAAGTTGTTGGTTAATCTTTGGAAATGACTAGAAAAGGTAAAAACACAACATAGTGTGTGACTAGCAGCGCTATTAGAAATGCATGGCAGTGGTTGAAAGGGAAAGGCTAAGATCACGTATATTACTAGAAGGAAAGCTAAAAAATGTAAGATGGGACAGTATAGCATAGTAAAACCTCATGTGAAATATGAATGTGGGTAATGTTGCACATATAAGACTTTTTCTTTGAAACTGAATAAATGTATGTTAAAGCTACAAGATGTTAATATCAGACCAAAAAACACACCTTATGCTAAATGAAAAACCAGATACCAAGTACTACATATAGTATGATTCCATTCATATAATATGTAAATATAAATAATAACGATGGGATTAGATTAGTGGTTATGTAGGGCTGGGGGAGGATAGAGGGATTGAGAGGTGACTGCTAAGCAAAGGGATACTGAGTTTTTCTTTTAGGAGTCATGAAATTGTTCTAGAAATTTTTGTGGTGATGAATGCACAGCACTGTGATTATACTAAAAGCCATTGATTGTACATTTTGGATTGATTCTTGGTATGTGAAAATATCTCAATAAAACTGCTTTAAAAAAATAATGAAGTAAGTTGATGGGTGCTAAGTTTTAAGCAAATATTATAACATTTTCACAAATATTGTCATTGCAACCTATGTTGGACTTGGAACAGCCATGGGGTTCTCTGAGACCCTCCTGTGCAGCCTCTAATTCCCCTTCAGGACCTGCTTCCCGTACTAGGTCAATCAGGCTCCAGGGAAGGGCTGGAGTGGCTGTGATCCATTAGTGAGAGTGATGGAGGCACTAGGCAGACTCTGTGAAGAGCCCGTTCACCACCTCTAGGGACTTTCTGTATCTGCAAATGCACAGCCTGGAATCTGATGCCAGAGCCGTGTATTTCTGTGTAAAACACAGAGTGAGGGGGAGGCCCTGTGAACCTAGACAAAAACCTCTCCTACTGGGCAGCCGGGAGAGGGTGCTCAGGACCTACTGAGCACAGGCTCATGCTCTGGAGCAGGTAGAGAGGGAGGTCAAGGCTGGTTTCCCGTCAGGGACTAACAGTTTCCCTAGAGAACCTCTCTGGGCTTCCACTGAAGCCTCTGAAATAGGAAAGTGCCACTGCACTCTAAGGAAACGTTTCCACATGGTCCTAGAGCAGAATGCCCCTTAGGAAGGCAGAGATGATTCTGCCAGGATCTCAGTTCTGAACAGCTCAGGGCAGCCTGGTGAGTCTTTTGTCATCTAACACAGGGCACAGACCTCAGTGGGATCCCCGATTAGGACACTTTTGGGGATTCAGGTTAGAACCAATAGGAAGGCTACGTAAGGATCAGTAACCTATAAATCCTAATAGAATGTTACATTTTATTCTCCTCAAACAAAAGTGTGCACCTCAAACTCAGAACTGGTCTGGTTGGTTAGCCTTTATTCCTAGTCCATTTTCTTTCTCCCAGCTCAGCACGGCAATTGGGATGTCTTGAGTCAAATTCACCCATCAAAGGAGTCTCACATCTCACAGGAATGGGTCTGTCCCAATATTACTCCCACACTCTGTCCTTCACTGGGAGGACCCCACGGGTTGAATTTCTTGGGCACAAACCAGGTGATGTTTTCAGAGAACAGCAGCTATAGGTGCTTGGTCCATTATGTCCCTGGACCCTCAACTCCTCCACCGCAGCACATGTGATAAGGCCCCTTTCCAGGGAGGGTTGAAGTGTGAAGGAATGACCCCGTGTCACGGACCCTGCCAAGGGCCTGGCACACCCAGGGGAAGCCTGCTTTGAGCCTCACAATTCTCCTTGGAGCACCTTTACTTCCTGCCTTCCTCCCACCACTGATCAGCAAAGAAAATATATAGCACACCCAAGTAACCTTGAATTTCAGATACATAAGTGATTTATTGTGTAATATGTCTCAAATACTGCATAGGACATACTAAAAATTATTTCTTGTTAATCTGTAATTCAGAGTTAACTGGGCATCCAGTATTTGATCAGGCAGTGCTAGTTGTGAGCAGTGGCCACTGGGACCTGCATCTCACTCTCTGTAGCTCCCCACCTTCTTCTCCCTCCCTCCTCCCCTCATACCTCATACTGCAGGGTGGGATCCAGACCACTGGACTAAAATAAATACCACAAAAAATCGAGTCACAGGAATTTTTTTGGTTTTCTAGTGCATATAAAAGTTATGTTCACACTATATTGTAGTCTATTCGTGTACAATAGCATTGCATATAAAAAACAATGTGATTACATTAATTAAAATGAGACACGAAGTGAGGACATGCTGTTGGAAAAATGGCACCTATAGATTTCCTTGATGCCAGGTTGCCAAAACCCTTTAATTTGTAAAAAAAAAAAAACAACAGTATCTGCAAAATACAAGAAAACGAGGCATGCCTGTACTTGGTGCACAGCTGAATCAGGGAAACTTGTATTTTGATGTGGGACATCTAGCCTCTAAAACTGGGAGACAACAAATTCCAGTTGTTAAAGTGAAGCTGTTATGTGGTATTTGTCACAGCAGCCCTGGCAAACGTAGACTCTCCCAAACCAGCCTAAATGCTCCAGCTGCATCACTATGCCCCCCTCCCCCGCCCCCAGTTCCAATGTCCCCTCACTGGCGTCTGCCACAGGAATGGCTGCTTGGGATACTTGCGCCCACGCCAATGCTGTCCTTTCTGGGAGTGGCTGCCACCCAAGCCGGCAAATGTGCAGGGAGCTGAGGGCCTGGTTCCACACGGAGTGGGGAGGGCGTCCTCCTTCCCCTACTCACCCTTGCTCTGGGCCCTGGGCACCGCACCTGCCACTCCTCTCAGGAGGTGGTTGTCAGCATCTGTCTTTAGTCTCTAGTCACAGCAGCTCACACTTTACTCATGAATTCTTGGTCCCAGGACTAAATCTTGCACGAAGAAGCTTCAAACACTGCTACCATACTAACGACCTTTTCTTCTTAAGCAGGAAAAGTTATAACTGAAAAACATACACATCACTCACAGTTCCATTATTTTTTTCTCTAGGAATTTTAATTCCCAAATGAAGACGAAGGGACGCAGTGTCACACAGAAAGTGAAAGAGGGGAATCGAGCTATGGGTGATGGTTATTCTAGAATCAGGTACAGGTTGAGAGCTTTTAACCGCAGATTCTTCATCTCCTCCAGCACCTTTTCTCCCACCTTCTCTGGTTGCTGTGCTTGATCTTTCACTTCTCTAAATAGCAAAAAAAAAAAAAAAAAAAAAACCATCAAGGACATGTGAGGACAGTTAATCAAACACTCAAGCCTCCCCGCACTGCCAGTGACATCCCAGTCGAGTTTGGTGGAATGTTTTAAAAACAAGGTTTTTAATGATATTTTGTGATCATCTAGCTACCAGTGAAAATCTCAGCTTGTGAATGATGAGAATCTGGCATTCAATTTCCCTGCGCCAATGTCTTAGCCTAGGCAAGTTACCTAAATGTTCAGAGCCTCCTTTTCCTGTAGTGTGCATGGTGATAATTCCTATCTCTCAGCACTGTTATGAAGATAAAAAGAACAGTGATTCGCAGAGGTCCTAGCAGGATGCCTTTTACAGCCACAGGCAGCATGAGGTGATTCCCACCTTTGTGAAAAAGCCCACGGATGCTCTCTCTGACTCTTGACAGTGGCTCCGGGAAGGTGAGGCTATGCTCCTGGACCAAGGAGTGGCTGATGGAGCGGACGCTGGAGCTGGGTGTGGCAAAGGGGTGGCTGGATGGAACTTCAGCCAGATGTGGTATCATTGAGGCCGTCAACTGAGGGTGAGCGCAAGTGGGCTGAGACAGGGCAGGGAGATGGTGAGTATCTGGAGTTTGCAGGGGTCAACGGGCCCCTTGGTGGGCAGCTGCCAAGGGTTAGAGAGAAGATGGACCCTCAGCTCAGGGACTGTTGTGGGAGGAAACAGCGAGAGTACCTGGTTGTAAAGACAGATGTCGTCCCTAAGGATTGTGAGCTCAGCTATATGATTTGCCCTGGAGAGTAGCTAGGAGAACTCAGTAGAAATGTTAGTGCTCCGAAACATTTTTTAAAGAGGGAGAAATGTAAATTTCTAACAAATGCCTGGCCATTTGGAAAACCAGAACTATCTGAAAATGGGAAATTTAAGTGTTCCCTAATGCATGCAATTAAAAAGTTAACTGGCACCATTTTATGGAATCATGTCTAAAATATATAGGTCATGGCCCTCCTGAAAGGTAGCAATGATTGAGTGAGCTGGTCACGCTCTGAGGAGTGTTTGATGATGTGTCAGCAACCAAGGTCTATTTCACAGTTTCTTGGCTCTTTTAAGACTTTTTATAACATGATCCTAGGAGAGGGGTGGGAGCTCCATGGAGGTAACAAAGACTCTCTCGAGTTCATTGCAGCCATCAGGAGAGAACAGGTGATTCTTTGCATCCATGAAAATGAATGTTTGCTGGCAACCAAATGGACAGCAGTCTTCCTGGGGAGATGGAATGTGGCGTGTGCTGGGTGTGTTATTTGTGTTCTGTCCCTGTCTGCTCAAGCTCTGGTGCGTGTGTCTGACTGACGGGAATCTGTTGGCTTTTGGCTGAGGCTGATGGAGGTGAGGCAGATGAACAAGTAAGGACAGAGAAGATAAAACTGAACATGGGATATAAGGCTCATCTTGAGCTGAAGAGAATTTCTGAACCAAATAAGCTTTGAAGATGGTCTATGGGATATCAGCCTGTTAGAATACTATGCAGCCAATCAAATGAGAATTATGTTGACAATTTTAACACATGGGGAAACTGTACATGAGATAATTTTATCTGCAAAACAGATGAATTCAAAATACCAAGGATATACTGATTTCAAATATATGAAATGCATGCACACTTTGAAAAATTGGAAGGTAACTGGTGTGCAGAAAATGTTCAGAGTTATTGTTTGCTAGCTAATTTTTGTTGTTGTTAAGTAGCTGAAATTCATTTTACAAAAAGAAAAAGAATGACATACCACTTTGGGAGAAGTAAAAAATAATAACTTCTATTTCATTTAATAATAATTTGATACTCAAATGGCATTCCACATTAACTCAGTAGTATAAAGGGTGAAAAATCATCTTAAAGTACAAGGGAGTATGGAGGTATTGGATACAAGCCTGCTTATGAGACAAACCATTCTATGTCCTGGGGTAATTTTTGAAATAGAAAAAAAAAATATTTAAAACTCTTAGACAACTATTTACTTGAAACAAAATGCAAAGTACATCTGGGAGTTGAATGTAACAGGATATTTTATAGTGTTCATTAACTACTCAAAACTGTCATTCACTGAAATTCCACACAAATTTTTCATCCCTTAAACTTTTATTAGAAACTTTCAACTTTTTGAGACGTGTGGGTTTCTGCAGGCCTCTGAAATGATCACAAACCAACCAAAGATTCCCACAGGAGAGAAGGCAAGACGGCATCAGTTTAAGGGGACACTCACCATCTCTCTCACAAAAGACAGCTGATTGGGGACAGGATCCTGCCCAAGTGAGCTGTTCTGGGAGCCCAGGGAGCGGGAGCCTTTGGGGCATCGATCTGGAGGGAGCTACACAGGGAGATAGATTGCTCAAGATAAAACCATGAGTTTTTAGCCCCATTCCTAGAAAACACAGATGGCTAAGCCCCACCCTCAGGGCAGGGGGACAGGGTGAGCCCCAACTCCTGCCAGCCACCCATCGAGAGGGAGCATTCTCCAAGAGTGAAAGGGTTCTGGCAAAGGGTGGAGAAGGGTTTCCTTTGTGGGTTTGATTGCCTGGACCCCCTTAGAGCTTTGGGGAGCACACCAGCTGGCTCAAAGTGGCACCAGGCTGAGGGGAGAGGCAAATCTGCTGAGGAAGCCTGATTCACCTAACCACCCTGGGATACAGAGGCTTGACTCGCAAGAGGGCAGAGTCAGCCAATTTTATAGTTCTGCACTGAGGAGTATCAGAATTTCAACTCCCCTAAGGGAGTCAGGCAGTGGGAAGCGCTTAACAAGTTTCCAAGAGCCTATTTAGGGTCCCCTGGGAGGAGGGGGTGGTGTAGAAGAGGCTTGAAAGTCATTTTGGTGCAGTGCAGTGAACACAGTCATCAGAGTCCCATTTGAATTTCAAAAGGGAACTCTACCAGGAAAGGGGCGGGGGGATCTGCTCATACAGCCTGGTGAACCCTGCTGCCCCAGGAGAGTAAAACCTTCCTGGGGGAAAGTGACTGAATAGCTTTCTGAAGAGCTGGCTGACCCAATTAGAAAGGTAGCTCAGTGGAGGAAGTTCTGCCTTGAATATATGATGTCCCTAGTTTGATTCCTGGTTCCTATTAGAGTAGTGATCCACCAGGATATCTAACATCCAGCTGAGACTGTAGGACAGGGAAAACATACACATTATTTTTGTACTAGCTTCTTTTGGGTCCCTTATTTTTCCAAAAAAAAAAAAACAGGTTACTTAAAAAAAAACTTTTTTAACTTAGTTTACTCACTAAAACCCACCTCAAAGTCTGCAGAGAGAAGCCTGATGAACACAGGCAGCCTGAGAGGCTCCACAGGGGTCCAAGAAGGAATGCTGTTCTTCCTTAGCTTTGTTTGACTGCTTGCTTGTGTGTTTGTTTGGATTTTTTTTTTTTCTTTTTGTTTTTTGTTTGTTTTGTTTCTTGTTTTTCTTTCCTCTTTCCTCCCCCCCTCCCTTTTTTTAAATTAGGTGCTGCTAGCTTGTTTCTTCTTTGCTGTGCTTCTTCTTCCTTGATTTCCCATTTTCTGTGTATACCGATTTTGTCTACCAATGTTATCTCTTTTCCTTCCTTCATCTTTCTATCTTTTGCTTTCTCTTGTGGTTCTTACATTCCACCTTTTTTTATTAGTCCTCAACATAACTGGTTTCTTTTTCTAATTAACTTTTTCACTCTATCCTTTTTTTTCTCTTTCTCTCTTTCCTCATCATTCTGGCCTTTTAAATCATTCTATATATTGTTCTCTATTTGGTTTCCCATTCCATTGTAGGTACTCCACTTTTTTATTCCTATTACTCTGCACTACTTACATGAGTTAAATATTCATTTTATCAAATCTTATGTGGCCCCTCTTCTAACTTCTATTATTATTAACATTAACCTTTTTCTTTTCTTACCTCTTCCTATTTCTCTGGTCCTAATATTTTTCCTTCAAAGGAACATAGAAAACAGCAAGGAAATAAAACAAGAACAAAGTGTCAAAGAGAAAACTTAACACACACACAAAACCAGCAGCTAAACAAAACTCAAGAGCAGAGAGAGAAGCTAATCAACTGAATAAACCCATCAAGATAAATGATGACCATAGGGCAACAAAAAATTACAAACTATACTAAGAAACAAGAAGACTTGGACCAGTCCAATGAACAAACTAAAAACCAGGAAGAGATGCAGAACATTGAAAAACTAATAAGAGCTGTCCAAACAAATATTATGGACCAACTTAATGAAGTAAAAGAAGAGATTAAGGATATTAATAAGACACTGGGAAAACATACTGAAAAAATTGTAAACATACATAGAAAGATAACAGATATGATGGTGATAAATGACAAAATCCAAGAAATCAAAAAGACACTGGAATCACATAAGAGCAGATTTGAACAGGCAGAAGAAAGAATTAGTGATGTAGAAGACATTACATCTGAAATCAAACAGTTGGTAGAACAGATACATAAAAAGGTAGAAAATATCCAGCAGGGGATTACAGATTTAAACGACAACAGAAAATGCACAAACATACGCATTATAGGCATCCCAGAGGGAGAAGAGAAGGGAAAGGAAATAGAAGGAGTATTGGAGGAAATAATGGCTGAAAACATCCCAACCCTATTGAGGGAGATGGACCTACATGTCCAGGAAGCACAGCATGCCCCAAACAGTATAAATCCTAACAGGCCTACTCCAACACATATACTTGTCAAATTGTCCAATGCTCAAGACAAAGAGAAAATACTGAAAACAGCAAGAGGAAAAAAGAACCATCACATACAAGGGAAGCTCAATAAGATTAAGTGCTGATTTCTCATATGAAACCATGGAGGCAAGAAGACAGTGGTATGACATAGTCAAGATACTCAAAGAAAAAAACTTCCAGCCAAGAATTCTCTATACAGCAAAGGTGGCATTCATACATGATGGAGAATTCAAAATATTCGCATATAAGCAGAAATTAAGAGAGTATGCTTATAAGAAACCTGTACTTGAAGAAATACTAAAGGAAGTTCTACAGGTGGAAAGGAAAAAACAGGAGAGAGAGAGTTGGAGGAGAGTGTAAAAACAAATAAAAAGACAAAAAGAGAAATAAAAACAACATATGACATATATAAACCCAAAGAAAATATGGCTGATGTAAGAACTTCATTGAGAGTAATAACACAAATATTAATGGATTAAATTCACCAGTCAAGAGCCACAGATTGGCAGAATGGATAAGGAAATATGACCCATCTATATGTTGTCTACAAGAAACCCACCTTAGACCCAGGGATTCAAAGAAGCTGAAAGTGAATGGCTGTAAAACAATTTTACAAGCAAACAACAACCAAAAAAGGCCGGGAATAACTATACTAATATCAAACAAAACAGACTTTAAATGCAAAACTGGACCTGGGATGTGTGTCTGGCCTGGCCGTACCCGCCGCCTGGCTCCGAGTGGACCCTGTAAGGATACCCTGTGAGCCGTTGTCCCCATGGGGCTGTGTTTTCCTTGCCCCGGGGAGACTGAGCCTCCTCGCCGGACCCAGAAGAGAAAAGAGCAAAACTTGCAGAAGCTGCAGAGAAAAGATAGAGGGAGGCTGCATCTCGGGGCATTTTGGATGTTCAATCTGTGGAAGAAAAGAGAAAGAAAAAGGAAAGATTAGAAAAACAAATTGCTTCATCTGGACCCCCACCAGAAGGTGGACTTAGATGGACAGTTTCATAAAACATAACATGAGCGGAAGAGTCTACTACCAATAACTTTAATATCTGCAATCAAGTGGACCATCTCAATTTAATTTCTTCTCTTTGAATAAAAGAAGACTCAAACTGTAACTTTAGTGTCCATAAACACAGTACTAAATCTATACAGAAAATATTGCAAATACTTTTTATTTTCAAGCTTAGTAAATGGCCAGTCTTCTCATTAAATACTTATTTTCCTACATTTTCTCTTCTGCAGGCAGTGAGTATGTGCCATTTTTTAGCAGTTAAAGCATGGACCTAAATGTCGAATATATATATATCTGCATGTAAAAACTATGTATACATCTGTGATACTAAAATTTTCAATTATATTTTCTCTCCTTTATAAAATTATCTAGCTGTTTACAGTTGTGCTGTTTAGCCATGTATCTGTCTTTATTTCCTTGTATTTGAAGACTTTTGCTTAAATTTATAGTTGTAGTGCCTTTTAAAACTGATCACCAAGGAAAACCTTGAAAAATCACTTAAAGGGCTTTTGTGAAGGAACACTGTAAATTTTTATAACTTGCCAAGTATTGAATATTTGTGGACAAATGTTGAATTTTTCTCCTAGTTTTTATTGTTGTAACTTATAAAATTAACATATCATGTTTTACATTATAATGAAAGTTGGGTTTTTTTAAATATTTTACTCAACTTAAAATTATATATTACTGGGACCATCAGATGGCAGTGGTACAATATACTATTGTATAGCAGATTCTAGTCTTTAAAGATCATTGGAGTAACTGGATGTGTTAAACTGAAATTTTTTTTTGTTAAAATTTTTTTGTATTTATTAAAGAATGATTATAGAATTTATACAGATGTGAAATTGCCAGGGAAACTACTAGTATGTGAGAAACATAGACATTATATTTTAAAATATTTACTTCAATCATAAATATTATGAAGTATTTCTGTGTGATACATAGTCACAAACTTAGATTTTCATTCATTAGAAACAAATTTTATAGCATTTTGTTTTGTGAGTTTTTTTTAAATAAGCTAAAATAAAAGAATTACTGCTTCTTTTGATAAGCTAAAAAAAATAAATAAATGCAAAACTATTGTAAGAGACAAAGAAGTACACTATATATTAGTAAAAGGGGCAGTCTTTCATGAATAAAGAACAATCATACACATTTATGCACCTAATCAGGGTGCCTCAGAATACATGAGGCAAACACTGGAAAGACTACGTGGAGACATAAATGCATATACAATTATAGTGGAGGACTTTAATACACCATTATCACCATTATACAGAACATCCTGACAGAGAATCAATAAAGAAACAAAGGGAAACAGATGTGGTTCAAAAGGTTCGGCGTCTGTCTACCATATGGAGAGACTGGGGTTCGATCCCCAGTACCTCCTGGTAAAAAAAAAAAAAAAAAGAAAAAAAGAAAATAATAATAATAATAATAATAAGAAACAAAGACTCTGAATAATACATTAGAGGATCTGGATCTAATAGATATATACAGAACACTACACCCCAAAACAGCGGGATATACATTCTTCTCAAATACACGTGGATCATACTCCAAGATAGACCACATGCTAGCCACAGAACAATTCTCAATGAATTCAGAAAGATTGAGATTATACAAAGTAATTTCTCAGACCACAATGGAATGAAATTGGAAATAACTAAGGGCCAGAGAACCAGATTAGGCAAAAGATATGGAAGTTAAACAACACACTCTTAGACAAACAGTGGGCCAGGAAGGAAATCTCAAAAAAAAAATCAGTAACTACCTTGAAATGAATGAAAATGACAACACAACATATCAAAACCTATGGGATGCAGCCAAAGCTGTACTGAGATGGAATATCATAGTCATAAATGCATATATCAAAAAAGAAGAAAGAGCTAAAATTGAAGACTAACTGCATAACTGGAGGAAATGGAAAAACAGCAAAAAAACTAACCCCAAAGGAAGTACAAAGAGGGAAATAAAGATTAGAGCAAAACTAAATAAAATAGAAAATAAGAAAGCACTAGAAAAAAATAAACAAAACCAAAAGCTGGTTCTTTGAGAAGATCAATAAAATTGACAAACCCTTAGCCAGACTAACAAAAAAAAAAAAAGAGAGAGAGAGAGAGAGCAGATGCAAATACACAAAATAAGGAATGAGGAAGGGGATATCACCACTGGCCCCATAGAAATAAAGAGTATCATAAGAGGATACATTGAAAAATTATATGCCAACAAAATGATAATTTAGAGGAAATAGACAAATTCCTAGAAACTCACAAGCAGCCTACACTGACAAAAGAAGAAATTGATGAACTCAACAGTCCAATTACAAGTGAAGACAGAGACTCGGTCATCAAAAACCTCCCAGCTAACAAGAGCCCAGGACCAGATGGCTTCACAGCTGAATTCTACCAAACATTCTGAAAAGAGCTAACACCAATCCTGCTTAAGCTCTTCCAAAAAATAGAAATAGAAGGAACATTGCTTAACTCATTCTATGATGCCAACGTTACCCTAATACCAAAGCCAAACAAAGATGCCACAAGAAAGGAAAATTACAGACCAATCTTGCTAATGAATCTAGAAGCTAAAATCCTCAACAAAATACTTGCTAATCACATTCAGCAACATATCAAAAGAATTATACACCAGAGTCAAGTGGGTTTCACCCCAGGTATGCAAGGATGGTTCAACATAAGTAAATCAATCAATGTCATACACCACATAAACAGAATGAAAGAAAAAAAAAAAACATGATCATCTCAATAGATGCAGAAAAAGCATTTGACAAAATACAGCACACTTTCCTGATAAAAACATTGCAAAAGATAGGAATAGAAGGAAACTTTCTGAACATGATAAAGGGTATATATGAAAAACCCACAGCTAACATCATCTTCAATGGTGAAATCCTAAAAGCCTTCCCTCTGAGATCAGGAACAAGACAAGGATGCCCACTATCACCACTCCTATTTAACATTGCCTTAGAAGTACTTCCTCGAGCACTGAGGCAAGAAAAAGATATAAGTTATCCAAATTGGAAAGGAAGAAGTAAAACTTTCACTCTGCAGACAATATGATCCTATACATACAAAGCCCTGAGAAACAAAGCTTCTAGAACTTAAAAGGGAGTTCAGTAATATCGCAGGCTATAAGATCAATGATCAAAAATCAGTAGCATTTCTGTACACCAATAATGAGCAATCTGAGGAGGAAATCAAGGGAAAAATACCATTTACAATAGTAACTAAAAGTATCAAATACCTAGGAACAAATTTAACTAAACATGTAAAGGACTTAATATACAGAAAACTACACAACATTGTTAAAGGATCTCAAAGAAGACTTAAATAAATGGAAGAATATTCCCTGTTCATGGATAGGAAGACTAAATATCATCAAAATGTCTATCTTACCCAAACTAATCTACAGATTTAATGCAATCCCAATAAAAATCAACACTATTTTTTAATGAATTAGAAAAACTAACTACAAAATTTATTTGGAAGGGTAAGAGGCCCTGAATTGCCAAACACATATTGAAAAAGAGAAGTGAAGTTGGAGGTTTCACACAACCTGACTTTAAAACATACTACAAAGCTACAGTGGTCAAAACTGCATGCTATTGGCACAAGGATAGATATACTGACCAATGGATCCGAATTGAGAGTTCCAATAAAGATCCTCACATATACAGTCATCTGATATTTGACAAGGCCACCAAGCCCACTCAGTTGGGAGAGAACAGCCTCTTCAACAAATGGTGCTTGGAGAAATGGATATCAATATCCAAAAGAATAAGAGAGGAATACCATCTCATACCTTATACAAAAATAAACTCAAGATGAGTCAAAAATCTAAATATAAGAGCCAAGACCATAAAGACCTTGGAAGATAATGTAGTGAAGCATCTACAGGAAATGGTTTCATGAACTTCACACCCAAAGCACGAGCAGCAAAAGAAAAAGTAGATAATTGGGATCTCCTCAAAATTAAAAATTTTGCACCTCAAAGAACATTATCCAGAAAGTAAAAAGGCAGCCTACCCAATGGGAGAAAATCTTTGGCAACCATATATCTCATAGGAGCCTAATATCGTGCATATATAAAGAAATCCTACACCTCGAAAATAAAAAGACAAACAACCCATTTAAAAATGGGCAAGTGACCTGAAACGACACTTCTCCAAGGAAGAAATACAAATGGCTAAAAAGCACATGAAAAGATGCTCGACATGGCTAGCTATTAGGGAAATGCAAATCAAAACTACAGTGAGATACCATCTTACACCCAATAGAATGGCAGCTATTAAAAAAACAGCAAACTATAAGTGTTGGAGAGGATGTGGAGGAATGGGAACCCTCATCCACTGCTGATGGGATTGTAGAAACGGTCCAGCCACCATGGAGGACAGTTTGGCAGTTCCTCACAAAACTAAATATAGAACTTCCATGTGATCCAGTGATTCCACTGCTGCGTATATACCCTGAAAAATTGAAAGCAAAGACATGAACAAATATATGCACAATGTTCATAGCGGCATTGTTCATTATTTCCAAAAGTTGAAATCAACCCAGGTGCCCATCAACAGAAGAATGGATAAACAAATTGTGGTACATACATACAATGGAATATTACTCAGCTGTAAGAAGGAATAAAGTGCTAACCCATGGGATAACATGGATGAATCTTGAAGACCTTATGTTGAATGAAGCAAGCCAGGCATTGAAGGATGAACAGTATTTGACCTCACTGATATGAATTAAGGAAATTAAGCAGTCTCAGGGAGCTATTGTCTATAAGATAGGTTTACAAGAAATAGAAAGAGAAGAGAAGTTTGTGAGCCATTACCCATATGGATGTAATCTATGGTAAAGTGATAGAGTGTAATTATGTATTGAAGGTATAGGACAGGGGGGTAGTGATATTATTGGGTTGGGTGGTGCAGGGTTGACAGGTGGGTAGATTGGGAAGGGTGGGTTAGAAGGTCCGGGATACTGGGGGGAGGAGTGGGAGAGGGACCAGTTGAACACTGGGAATTTTTGGGCATGAGGTTGTTGTAAGTACAGAGGTGGAAATGTTCTTAAGGCAAAATGACAAGGAAGGGTCATTGCTTTAGGGTGCTGGTTGGGGACAGGGCGCACCTGGAGCAGGCTTCTAGGGAGTGTCTAAGTGTTCATTCTGTCATAATGTGTTTTATCAGGGGGTGAATACCCACATAATGAGAGGGAAGAAGTTGGACTCCCATCTTTGGGAGGAATGATTTTTTCAGAAATAGACAGGCAGGAGTGTCTCAAAAGCAAGGCAATTCCTAAAGGGGAGGACAAACCAGTGTGTCAAGACCTCTTGTTGCATGTAACTATGAATCTTGTCATCCAATGAGCCAATCCAGGGGCTCATCATGGGCCCTGGGGGGATAGGGTGGGAGAAATAGAATAGATCACACAGGGGGTATTTGGTGGTCAGTGGAAATGTTCTTCATTACCATATAGTGATGGACACAGGACATGGTAAATATCATCAAAATTTATAAAAGTGTACAGTCTAAAATGTAAACCATAGTGTAAACCACTGACAATGTTTAGTAACTATGTTTCACTATTTTTATATCAGTTATAACAATGCTACCATTCACATATAAAAAGGTATTAATATGGGGGGGAGGAAAGGGGGAGGATGTTGGGTATATGAGAGTCTCCTATATTCTGTGAGTGACTTTGCTGTGACATAACACTGCTTTGAAAACAAAATGAAAAATAGTGAGACACTGGGGAATTAGAGGGGGAAGGTGCTATGGTCCAGCCTGGATACCAGATATTGCAGTGATGAAAGGCAAAAGGTCAGAAAAAAAATATTTTTTTAATTTTTCATTTTTTTAATATCCCAATCTTTTAATTTTATTTTATTTTTAGTTTTTTTTTAAGTTTTCATGTATTTTTTCTCTTACATTTAAACTTATTATTTCATTTTCCTATTAATTGTATTCAGCTATTGTAATGGCTTCATCTTTGAAGAAGCTTTGGATCACAGAAGGGTTGCAATGGGGGTGGGGGAGGATCGTTGGTTTTGGGTATCAGGGATGGGGGATGCATGGGAGGAAGTTCACCTAAGCATAAATGTAAGGTATATAAAAATGTTCAAATGTTCATGGGGCATTGTCACAGTGGGTGGAGAATCACTCAATAAATGAGAGAATACTGAACTCCCATCCTGGAGAGCTCTGCCACATTCTCTAAGGGAGCAGTAACCATCCCCCAAGTGCAGGGGCAGTGACTGGCGAGGGAGGATGATCCACTGATGGGCCTTTGATATTGCCTTATGTGTCTTTGCTCTTGAAATTGAAACTTAGCCTATTGTTATGGGGTGCCTAAGGGTTGCCTCCTGAGAGCCTCCTTGTTGCTCAAATGTGGCCTCTCTCTAAGCCAAACTCAGCATATGAATGCATTACCTTCCTCCCAGTGTGGGACATGACTCCCGGGGATCCTCGGGGATGGCCCCGAGGGATTGCTACCAAGTGCTAACTGGCAATGCGACTGGAAAAAGATCCCGAATAAAAGGGGAAAAGGTAAAGGCAAATGAGTTTATATGGCTAAGAAACTTCAAAATGAGTCGGGAGGTCAACCCCAGAGGTAACACTTATGCACATCTTGGTAGGATCTCATAGAATTCCAAAGTGTATATCACCCCAAATAGTGGGGATCCTGAGGGTCTGGAGACACCCAGGTCCTATATTAGGGTGGATGGGTCCGTAGTTTGGTGCCTTGCCAGTGGGCCCTACTTTGGAGTCTGTGCTCCTGAGAGTGACAGAGTTGGACTCAACTATGTCTTCCCTGCACATGGCTCATCTGTCCCTTATATTCAAACCTATACTTCATGCTGGAGTTTGGAGGTGTATGTCTAGAAACATAAATCTTTGGGCTATCCACATGCCAGCTGGGCCCGGAACCTCGGTGGAGCAGCAACTCCTACTCTACAGCTCATTGGATTCAACCAGTACAACTGGTGGGGAGATGATGATGGATAATGGCTATGCCAGGGAATGGAGAGAGTCTGCAGTTGCAGGCAGGATAATCCCATCCATCTTCCCCACAGGATATAAGCCCCCTCTCAATTAGAGATGGAGTGGACATCACCATCCCAACTCCTCAGGATGGGAGGAAGAGCTATAGACTCACATGGACTTGCTGGTCTTCTGTTATAGACATATTGTGATTGAAGCAATGGAAGAAATTACAACATTGAGTGGAGCCAGTGGCCACTGGAGGCTCTTGGGGCAGGGAGAGGGAAAAGCAATTGTAATACAGGGGCTTTTTCGGGACTTGGGAATTGTCCTGAGTGACATTACAACGACAGATATAGGCTATTTTATATCATTATATAACATGCAGAACTGTGTGGGAGAGAGTGTGGTCTACAATATGAACTATGGTCCATGCTTGATAGCAAAGCCCCAGGATGTGTTTTCTCAATTGCAATGAGTGTGCCACACTAATGAAGGATGTTTATGTGGGAGGTTGTGGGAGATTTGGGAGGTGGGGCATATGGGAATCCCTATATTTTTTGTGTAACATTTATGTAATCTAAGTATCTTTAAAAACACACACACACACATTCAAGGAAACTCGAAAAGCTAAATGAGGGATAGGGGAGGTGGTTTCATAGCTAAAGTGTTGTCATATTCTGAAAATAAAATTGCCCTTCTGAGCAAACATTTAGCAAAGTGGCAGATTCAGAACTCCAATGTTTAGAGGGCTAAACATGCCAACAGCAGCAGCGAAAAGAAGCCTTAAGGATATACCTCCCGTTTTCAAATCTAATTCCATTAGTGGAAACTTCCAGTGTTCTGTTTCATGCCCTAGAAGTGTAACTCTGAGTAAGGTTGAGGGGGGAAGCTTTGGACACATGGGGGAATATCTGGTACCATCTTGGTTGCACATTGGAATCACCTGGGGGAGATTTACAAAACCCTGACACCTTGATCTCAACAACTAGAGGTTCGGATTCCATTACGTTGGGGTACGGTCTGGGCAATGGGATTTTTAAAGCAATTTTATTGAGATATATTCACATACTATACATTCCATCCAAAGTGGACAATCAGTGGCTCTCAGTATAATCTCAGAATTGTGCTTTCATCACCACACTCAAGTTTTAGAACATTTTGATTACTTCAAAAAGAAAAACCCTGTACCCTTTAGCAGTCACCTCTCAATCCCTCTATCCTTCCCTAACCCTACATAACCACTAATTTAATTTCATCTCTAGAGATAGATTTTATTACCTGCCTTTTTTTCAGGTGAGGAAATAGGGACCCAGAGAAATTACTTAATTTGGCTCAAGACCTCACATGTGGTAATTGGTGGCACTGAGATTCAGCTCATCAGTCCCAGGTCATCTGGCGCTATAAAGCCCGGGGACCTTATGCTGAATAAAACTCAATCAGCTGTTGAGAAGAAGTAGACACATATCTGAAATTAAATGATAAGCAAATAGAAAAACTGGATTCCGTCTTTAAAGTGTACATGCAAACAACATTTGAGGGAGTGCACGTGTGCATAAAATAAAGCCCACATCTAAATAATGAAGGCCTTAGAAATGTGTCTCTTACTAAAGCCTGAGATTCAGCCACCATGACAGGTCTGGACTTTATGTAGGACAAATTTTATCCAATGCTATGTCTTAATAAGGCATTAAAACCTCCACTTACTTCTCCTTGTGGTCTAACTCAGGGAATTCCACTTGAATCATTTCCGGAGTCAACGTAATATTTATATCCCGTTCACAGAGCTCACTGAAAAGTAACAAGATGTTTAGCTGGAACTGTTTCGCCTTTCCAAAGTAAAAATAGAATGAATATTGCCATCATTTAAGACTTATGCAATTCTTGTGGCTTTCAACATTGATTCCATCTACTTTTGTTTAGTTTATCTTAAGAGAAGCATAAGGCTGACAAGTTGCTTTCCACCAAGAAACAATGGTAAGAATAGCTTTTTATAACCAGAGGAGAAAAAGCAATTTTTTTAAAAATGGGGTTACAGAATTCACATTCCTCTCAAGTGCACATGGAGCATTTACCAAAACTGATAATAACTTGGGCCATAAAGAAAAGACTGAAAGCTTTCAGAGCATGTTCTCCGGCCCTTGATGCTATTAGAATAGAAATCTATAGCAGAAAGGATAACTAGAAGAACTACAACTCCTTGAAATTGAACAACAATATACTTATAAACAATCTATGAGTCAAAGAAGAAATCACACTGGAAATTAAAAAAAAAAAAAAAAAAAAAAAAAAAAAAACGTTGCTGCCAGGGGCAATGCTAGGAACTTTTCCATCCCGAGATCAGCCCTACTGGGCTGGACACTGGGAGGATACAACCACATCCAGACCAGGCTTTCCCTGGCAGAGCTGCTGTGCTGGTTGAGAGCGTAAGGCCCAGGCACCTTCCTCAAATAACCCGCAGTAAAAGCCAGGCTATGATAAGTGCCCACTAAGTCAGGCTTTGGGCGTTTAGAAAAGGAATAGATGAGACGAGTGGAGGAAGAAGGAGTTCAGGTGGGTCTATTAAGAAGGGGTGTGAGTTTATGATGTGGATAGTTGTTTTTGGCAAGAAGAAATTTTAAGAATTCTCAGCAGACTTTGTGTCTTTTCCTTTAAGAAACATTTTCACTGAAGAGCCACTGCAATGCAGTGCAGCCAGCAGGAATAGGATCAATTCATATATGTGCATAATTTGCACAATTTACATATACCTATTTGTTGAAGAATACACACACACATTTTGGAGCACAGAATAAATCAGTATCAAGAAAATGGCCTTTTCAGGTAAATTAATTGAATATGAATCTCAAGCATATACCAGAGAAGTAATCAAAATTATTTAAATCATTTTTAATGAATTTAATATTTATGCAATGTATATTTATTTGAGTATAGTGAAACCAAGCTCTTCTGTTGAGTCACGTACTCATATTTTATTGCCCATTGAATTGGAAACAGGTGCTGTTGGCAGTGTGGCCTTTGCTGAAATCCTGGGGCTCCTCCTGGGAGAGGATGGCTTCTTTTGCAGTACCTGTGAAGCGTTTAGTACTTTGGTGAACATGATCTGGTGCTTCCGTATCCTATTGATTACCCACAGTTGATCCACCTACTCAGGCGGTCTGTGTGAACCTTCTCCTACTTCCTCAGGGCTTGTTCCGTTCCTCAAGCCACTGGCTCAGTGGATTAGTTGAGGTGGGCTAAGAACAAAGAAGTATATTTCCCTTTCACATTATTGCTTGAGGTATACATTCCAGACTTATAGGTTGCTCTGCTCCAAGTAGTTATTCAGATATTTTTCTCTTTTTGTGATTATGTTATCCCCTAGGGCAGGGGTTGGCCAGCTTTTTCTGTACAGGCCAGATAGTAAATATTTTCGACTTTCTGAGTGATAGGTTCTCATTGCAATGACTCAGGTCTGCCATTGTAGCATGAATGGAGTCATAGAAAATACATAAATGAATGACACTGTTCCAATAAAACTTACTTTACAAAAACCAGCTAGAGGTCAGATTGGGCCCCGAGTCATAGTTTGCTGAACCCTGAGCCTAGCACTTGGCTGTCTGATAGTTAAAACTGGGTCACTGTATGTCAGAGCTCCAGGTGGAGGAAAGGGGAGTGTGGGAGAGGAAGTGCTTTGTTAAGGGCCCTGACACCAGAAGCCAAATCCATCACTTCTACTCACGCTCCAGGGACAAGGACCTGGTCAAGTGGCCAACTTAATAGTGAGGGAGGTGATGAAATTTATGCTCTAGTTCCAACAACTCTGTTGCTGTACAAGAAGGGGAGAATGCATTTATTTTTTTATAGCAGCAGTGCCCACCATGCTCATTAAAGGAGGCTGATACTTTGAAGCCTTCAAAGTTTGGAACTGTAAACAAGAATCTTTATTCAGCATGCTACATGGACACAGGTGGGACTGACAACTTTCCGTGTAGGAAAACACCCTTGAAAACTACAAAAAGGTGTTCCAGTCCAACGAGACTGAATGCAAACACTGAGTGCCTGTTCTATGAGCTACTCTTTCGGTGCTTGGCAAACATGATCTTCCTATTTGCACTTTCCTCATGGCTCAAGTGCAGCTCATCGGCAGACCTTATTGTGAGGATTAAACAAGACCCTTTTAGTACTTGTCAAGGTTATTCTCACCATCCTCCTCCTCCTCCTCAGCTTCTCCTTTAATTTTGACAACCACCTGGCAAGTAGGTACTGTTATGATCGCCATTTCAAAAATGGGGAAACTGAGTCGCAACAGCCTGCATCTCGGCACTGAATGGAGGACAAGATAACTATGTTTTTTGTTTTTTTTTTTTGCTGAGTGTTGCCCCAGCTGGCACTGCCAGGTAGGACTTGCCCCTCTGAACCTGAAGAAAACATGTATCATCCCACTCCAGCGATGGCTGGCACTTTCATGCCATAGTGTGAGAGGAAGGCACTCCCACTTTCTCAGATCTGGATCCCAAACTTTAGTCTCAAGTCCTGCTAAGTATAACTTCAGGTGGGAAGGGCTTAGAAGAACTGGAGGTAAATCTCAGATATTTCAGATTTCACTATGTGATTATTTCCATGTAAAAACGCACTGAAAGTGTCCATGTGAGTTTGTGTGTATAAAAGATAGAGAAACACAAACCATCTGACACCCATTTTTGAGTATACATAGTGTGAAAGGCCCCACAGTCTGCCAAGTAATAAGCCGTTTCCTGTGATCACATTAGCAGGTTGGTAGTGAGTCTAGTCTAATATAACAGGACAGTGATAAATTATCAGTGCTCAAGTAATCAGACTTTCTTTGCTGCCATCACGACTGGTTGCATAATTTAGAATATGAAAACTTGGATTTATTAAGAATGAAAATATTTTTTAATAATAGGGCTAAGAAATCAGCAAAGATGCCAAAGAAACAGACAAATATAGTGACAAAGACAGTTTCAATAATATTTTGGAAAGTGACAGGAGTTCAATAGTGAGAGTTTCATTTGTGAGGTTAGCAGACATGCAGAGGTGGTCAGTGATACTAATTACATTCACAACATTGTGCTACCATCACCAACATCACTACCAAAACTTTCTCTTCACCCCAAACAGAAACTGTGCCCATTAAGCAATAGCTCCCCATTCCTACCCCCCCTGGCCCATGGTAAACTGTAATCTACTTTCTGTCTCTACGGATTTGTTATTCTATGTATTTCATATAAGTGAAATCATATGTTTGTTCTTTTGTGTCTGGCTTATTTCACTTAACATAGTGTCCTCAAGCTTCAACCACGTTGTAGCATGTTCATCCACATTGTGGCATGTATCAAGGCTTCATTCTTTTTTACAGCGGAATATTCCGTTTATAGATATAACACATTTTCCTTATCCATTCATCTGTTGATGGGCACTTGGGTTGCTTTCACCATTTGGCTATTGTGAGTAATCATGCTATGAGCATCAGTATATAAGTATCTTTGAGTGCCTGCTTTCAATTCTTTGGGGTATATACCAGGAAGTGGAATTGCTGGGTCATATGGTAATTCTATGTTCAACTTTTTGGGAAACTGTTAAACTGTTCCCCACAGTGTCTGCACTATTTTTTTTTTTTTTTATTGTGGGTAAAAATCAAAATTTTCACAATACAAACCAACATTTGCAAAATGATATATAAATGTATATGCATTTATGTGCATTTGCTTACAAAAATGTTATTTATGTATATATATATAAATATATTTTAAGAGGTGCTTAGATACCCAAAATATTACACGGAACCCACTGGGATTCCCATGTTGCCCACCTCCCACACCTCCCACCACATCCCACACAAACATCTCCCACAAGTGTGCACTATTTTAAAAAGCACCAACAATGGACAAGGGTTCCAATTTCTCCACACCCTCATCAACACTTGGTATTTTATGATTTTTTTTAAATAATAGTCATCTTAGTGAGTGTGTAGTGGTATCTCATTGTGGCTTTGATTTGCATTTTCCTGATGATCAATGATTTAGGTTATCTTTTCATGTGCTTATTGGCCACGTACAGATCTTCTTGGGGAAAATAAAGTCTATTCTAGTCCTTTGCCCATTTATAAAATTGAGTTGTCTTTTTGTTGTTAAGTTGTAGCAGTTCTTTACATATTCTGGATATTAAACCCTTATCAGATATGTGGTTTCCATCTATGTTCTCCCACTATGTAAGTTGTCTTTTAACTTTCTTGAGAAAGTTTCCTTCTATTCCTACTTTTCTCAGTGTTTTTATCATGAAAGATAATTGAATTTGTCAAACACCTTTTGTGCATCAATAGAGAAGATCATATGATTTTTCCCCTTCATTCTATTACTGTGGTATATTACATTGATTGACTTTCTTATGTTGAACCACTCTTGCACACCTGAGTTAAATCCCACTTGGTCAGATGTATTATTCTTATATGCTGTTGGATTCAATTTGCCAGTATTTTGTTGAGGATCTTTGCATCTATATCCATAAGGAAATTAGTCTGTAGCTTTCTTTCCTTGTGATGTCTTTGTCTGACTTTGGTGTCAGAGTAATGCTAGCCTCATAAAATGAGTTAGGAATAATTTCCTCCTCTTCAATTTTTTGGAAGAGTTTGAGAAATACTGATGTTATCCTTTGAATGTTTGGTAGAATTCATCAGTGAAGCCACCTGGTCCTGGACTTCTCTTTGCTGGGACGTTTTTGATTACTATTTCAACCTCTTGATATTGGTCTGTTGAGATCATCTATTTCTTTTTGAGTTGGTTTAGGTAAGTTGTATGTTTCTATGAATTTGTCCATTTCATCTAGATTATCTGATTTGCTGGAATAAAATTGTTCATAATATCCTCTTATTATAATCGTTTTAATTTCTGCAAGATCAGTAGTAATATCCCCATGTTCATTTCCAACTTTATTTGCATTTTTTTTCTTTGTCAGTCTGGCTAAAGGTTTGTCAATTTTATTGACTTTTAAAGAACCAACTTGTTTTCATTGATTTTCTCTATTGTTTTTCTTTTGTCTATTTCATTTATCTTCACTCTAATATTCATTATTCCTTCTACTTTAGGTTTAATTTGTTCTCCCTTTTTTTTTTTTAGTTACTCAAGGTGTGAAGTTAAGTTATTCCTACATTTTTTAATGTAGGAAATTACAGCTCTAAATTTCCTTCTGAGCACTGCCTTTCTTATGTCCGATAAATTTTGGTATGTTGTGTTTTCATTTTCATTCATCTCTAAGAATTTTCTGATTCCCCTTGCAATTTCTTCTTTGACCCTTTGGTTGTTTAAGAGTATATTGCTTAATTTCCAAATACTTGTGGATTTTCCAGTTTTTCTTCTGTTATTGATTTCTACCTTTATTCCATTGTTTTCAGAGGAAATGTTTTGTATAGTTTCAATCTTTAAAAATTTACAGAGACTTGTTTTGTGTCATCAAATATGTTTTTCACAATTTCAATTTTTAAAAATTTATTGATACTTATTATGTGACCTAACATGTCAGTCCTAGAGAATGATCCATGAACACTTGAGAAGAATGTATATTCTTCTGCTGTTGGTTAGAGTGTTCTATATATGTCTGTTAGGTTTAGTTGGGTTATAGTATTGTTCAAGTCCTCTATTTCTTTATTGATCTTCTGTCTAGATGTTCTGTCCATTATTGAAAGTGATGTATTGAAGCCTCCAAATATTATTATTGAACTATTTTAGTCTTCAATTTTGTCGATGTTTCCTTCATGTATTTTGGGCCTTGTGGCTAGGTGCATATATGTTTATAATTGCTACATCTTCTTGGTGGCTTGACCCTTTTAATATATACAGCCCTTCTTTTGTCTCTTGTCCCAGATATTTTACTTAAAGTTTATTTTGCCTGCTATTACCATAGTCACTCAACCTCTCTTTTGGCTACTATTTGCATGGAGTATTTTTTCCATCCTTTCACTTTCAATCTCTTTGTGTCTTTGGGTCTAAGGTGAGTCTCTTGTAAACAACATATGCTTGTAACATGTTTTTTAAAAAAATACATTTTGCCAGTCTCTGACTCTGAGGTAGAGAGCTTAATCCATTTAAACTCAAAATAATTACTGATAAGATAGGACTTCAACCATTTTATCTTTTCTTTTCTTTTTTTTTTTTTTTTTTGTATGTCTTATACCATTTTTGCTCCTCATTTTCTCCATTGCTGCCTTTGTTTGTGTACAGCTGATCTTTAATAGTGAAATTTTTTTATCTCCTTCTCATTTCCTTTTCTGTATATTTCAAGATATTTTTTTTGTGGTTGCCATGGAGTTTATATTTAACCTTACATAGATACTAAATCCATAACAGATCCATAACAATCCAGTTTGAGTTGATACCAACTTAACTTCTATATCATATAAATCTCTGCTCTAATACCTTTCCATCTTCCCTTTTTATGTTGTTCTTATAAAAACTTGCATCTTTTTTGTGTTCCCAATAACATAGAAATATGATTATTTTATGCATTTCTATTTTAGATCACATAAGAAATAAAAATGTAGCATTACATACTGAGAATATAATAATACTGGTATTTTTATTTACCCAGGGACATAATGATTTTTCATTTTATACTTTGGAAATCTAACCCCTAAAATCACTCTTATTTCCTCACATTTTTACTATTGGATGGTATGACATTTATTCAAAACAGAGTCACTCTTTTTCTACCAAGTGCCAAGTAATGGACTGGGGGTTTGGGACATCAAGCTCAATAACAATAGTCCCCAAATATCAAGAACTTGCTATGTGCCAAGCAATTTGATGGAACAAATTAAATGTATATACTCATTTGCTACTCTCAGCCACCCTATGAGAGGGACCCTGGTGTTCTGCTGTTTTAAAGAGGAGGACATCAAGGCACTGAAAGGTGAAGTCACTTGCCCCTGGTGCACTGAGAAATAGTGGTAGCGTGGAGTTTTGAACCCCAACCCTGCACCTTAATCACTATGCCATACACCAGCTCCAGTAGCTTCAGATCATTCTAATGTAAACTTTAAAAAATACATTTTTATTACAGAAGTTGTGAACTTACAAAACAATCATGCACATGTGTGGAATTCCCATAAAACACCTTTTCATCACACACACCACACCGTTTTGGAACATTTGTTACAGATTATGAGATAATATCATCAGACTATTACTACTAACTATGGTCCATAGCATAATTTTGGCATATTTTTTCCATACCCTCCTATTAACACAGTTACATATTTGGCATTGATGCAAGACTACTCTCATGCTTCTCTACATTCCCACCACCCTGTAATATTGACATATAATCCATTCTAGTTCACAGAAGGACATTCTTGCATGTGTACTATTAACCACAATTCTCATCTGCCTCTGGGTTCACTGTATTATGTAGTCCTAGATTATTCTCTAGCTTTCTTTCAATTGAGATTTATATCCCTAGACTACCTTTTTCAGCCACAATCCCATTGGTAAACCAGCTGCTACTCACTATAATGTATTACCATCAACTCTATCCATTTCCACACTTTTCCAGTTAAGTTAATTAAAACTTCTACATACATTAAGTATCAGTGCTCCATCAGACCCTCATCTTATCTCCTAATAACCTATATTCTAGGTTTTAACTCTATGTGTTTATTCTTCATAATTAGTTCATATTAGTGAGACCATTCAATATTTGTCCTTTTCTGTCTGGCTTATTTCACTTAGCAAAATGTCTACAAGATTCACCCATGTTATCATGTCTCCCAATTTCATTCCTTCTTACTGCAGTATAGTATTACATCATATATATATATATATATATATATATATATATATAATGCATTTTGTTTGCCCATTCATCGGTTGAAGGACACTTGGGTTGCTTCCACCTTTTGACAATTGTGACTAATGCCACTATGAACATTGGTATGCAGATGTCTGTTCACATCTCAGTTTTCAGTTTTTCTGGATATATATACTTAACAGAAGAATTGCTGGATCATATAGCAGACCTATATTTAGCTTCCTGAGGAATCACCAAACTGTCCTCCACAGAGGCTGCCCCATTTTCAATCCCACCAACAGTGAAGGAGTGATCCTATTCTCCACATTCTCTCCAGCACTTATTGTTATCTATTGTTTTTTGTCTTTTTTTTTTTAATGACCATTCTAGGTAGTGTGAAATGGCATCTCATTGTTGTTTTGATTTGCATTTGCCTAATAGTGATATTAAATATTTTTTCATGTGCTTTTTGGCCATTTGTACTTCCTCTTTGGAGAAATATCTAAGTCTTTTGCCCATTTTTAAATAGGATTACTTGCTCTTTTCTTGTTGAGTTGTATGATCTCTTTATATAGAATGGGAATCAAACTCTTATTGGATATGTGTTTTCCAATTATTTCCTCCCATTGAGTGGACTGCCCTTTCACTTTCTTGATGAAGTCTTTTGAATCACAGAAGTGATTAAGTTTGAGGAGGTCCCATTTACCCATGTTTTGCTTTTTTTTGTTGCTCATGCTTTCAGTGTAAGGTTTAAGAATCCACCACATCCCACTGTGTCTTGAAGATGTTTTCTTCCACTTTATTCTAGGAGCTTTATGGTTCTTGCTTTTATATTTAGGTCTTTGATCCATTTTGAGTTAATTTTTTTAAAAGGTGTGAGATAGGGGTCCTCTTTCTTTCCTTTGGATATGGGTATCCAGTTCTCCCAGCACCATTTGTTGAATACACTGTTCTGCCCCAGCCGGGTGAGTTTGACATGCTTCTCAAAAATCATTTGACTGTAGATGTGAAGATCTGTTTCTGAACCATCAATTCGGTTCCTTTTGTCTATGTGTCTATCTTTATGGCAGTACCATGCTATTTTTACCACTGTAGCTAGGTAATATGATTTAAAGTCTGGAAGGGAAAGTCCTCCAGCTTTTCTCTTTCCTTTTAAGATGTTTCTGGCTATCTGAGACCTCTTACCCTTTCAAATAAATTTGATAATTGTGTTTCCCTTTTGTTTAAAAAAATGCTGGTGGAATTTTTATCGGGATTGCTTTGAATCTGTATATCAATTTGGGTAGAATTGATACCACATTAATGATATAAAGTCTTCCAATCCATGAGCATGGAATATTCTTCCAATTATTTAGGTTTTTAAAGTTTCCTTTAACAATGCATTGTAGTTTTGGGGATATGAGTGCTTTACATCCTTGGTAAAGATTATTCCTAAATATTTGATTCTTTTAGTCACTATTGTAAATGGAATTTTTTTCCTGACTTCTTCCTCAGATTGTGCGCTACTAGTGTATATAAACACTACAGATTTTTGCATATTGATCTTATATCCTGACGCTCTTTTGAAATCGTTTATTAGCTCTAGCAGCTTTGTGGTAGGTTTTTTGGGACATTCTAAGTATAGGATCATATCATCTGCAAATAGCATAATTTTACTTCTTCCTTTCCAATTTGGATGCCTTTTGTTTCTCTTTCTTACCTGATTACTCCAATTAGAACCTCTAGCACTTCAGCTGTTCTTGGGATTATACTTTAGCCAGCCAAATTTACTATTCAGTAGCTGAGGTCAGTGCCCAACCGTCTCTTCCTCCCCTGTTCTGGGGAAATGGAGCTTCCCACTCCAGCCATGGAATAGCTCCTGAAGCAGCTTATGCCACCAGTGGAAGATAGGCACTGGCCTCCACGGTGTGGAGTGTTCTATTCACGAATCTTCAACGCCGAAGGGGAGTCTCCTCCTTCCATTATATTAAGGATGCTGCAGGATGCTTTTTTGGTCCCCTGGGCCCCCCAAACAGGTGCTTTAGATAGCTCTGGGTGATTCCTAACTGCCCTGTAGGACGGGCTGACTCTTGGAATGCCTTACTCAGCCACCATCTTGCCCCGCCCTTCTAATATAACATTTTAATGAAAGATGAAGCTCTATAAAACTCTAGGCCATGTTGGTTAATTAAACTAGAAAACTTAAATGGATTCTATTTTTGTCTGGTAAAAAGTACCCACTACCTGCACAGCTCTAGAGGACGCCATTGTGCAATGAGGAGGCCCATAGGAGCAACAGGGCATGTTCTCTGGTATAAAAGGATTCTGGGTATTTGTGGAAGGTTGGAGCCAAAAGAAAATGCTGCGAAATGGAGGTGGGGTGTGACAGAAAGAGAAGGGAACAAAAGTCCTGGCTAAAATATATGGAACTTCTAATTTTCTCACTGAAGTGATGTAATGATAAAATAAATAGCTAACAATGTTTTTTAAAGGGATAAAGAAGAGCCTGAGATCTAGAGGGACTTGCACATGGGGCTGCACAGGGTTTCCAGCTGGAGGCAGTCTACACTGGGTATTGGGGTGACATGCACAGAGGTTCTCATGTGGAGAAGCTGCTCCTGGCCAAGGACACACACTCTGCTTGGTTTAGATTTGCTTCTCAGTTCTGCTGCTGAGTCTCTAGCCACCAGGTTGAAATGGGGATGGAGAAGGAGAATCAAGGACACATTTTCACTGCTGATTGGATGCCGATCGTTAAGAGCAATTTTAAGGGCCTTCTTTTTATGGCTATCCAAATCAAGCAATGGAAGAAATTACAACATTGATGTGGAGCCAGTGGCCACTGGTCACTTTCGGGGCAGGGAAAGGGAAAAGTAGTTGTAATACAGGGGATTTTTCAGGACTTGGGAATTATCCTGAGTGACATCACAACGACAGATATAGGCCATTTTACATCAGCATATAACATGCAGATCTGTGTGGGAGAGAGCGTGGTCTACAATGTGAACTATGGTCCATGCTTAGTGGCAAAGCCCCAGGATGTGTATATCCATTGCAAGTGATGTGCCACACTAATGAAAGATGTTTATGTGGGAGGTTGTCGGGGGTATGGGAGGTGGAGAACATGGGAATCCCATAATTTTTGTGTAACATTTATGTAATCTAAGTATCTTTTACAATATTAAAAAAAAAATGGGGAATGGGCTCTAAGCCCCCTCTCAATTAGAAGCACAGTGGACATCACCATCCCCAAATCCTCAAGATTGGGGAATGAACAATGAACTAAAGTAGATTTATTATTATTCTACTCTAGACATTATTATTCTAGCAATGGAAGACCTCTTATCATTGATATAATGGCAGTGACCACCAGAGGTTCTGAGGAATGGGAGAGGGAAGATAGGTGTAATATGCGGGCATTTTCGGAACACTGGATTTGTCCTGCATAACATTGCAGTGATGGATACAGGCCACTGTATATTTTGTCATAACTTACAAAATTGTGTGGGACAGAGTATACACTATAATGTAAGTAGAAATACCTCAATACACATTCATCAATTGTAACAAATATACTACACTAATGAAGGATGTTGTTAATGTACGAAAGTGTGGGAGGGGGAGGGAGGGGGGCATATGGGAATCCCCTATATTTTTATGCAACATTTATGTAATGTAAAGTTTCTTTAAAAATAAAAATTAAAAAATTTAAAAAAAAGAATAGGGAAGATCTCTATGAACTGATACGGAGTCATTTTCAAGCAATATTATTAATTGAAAAAAGAAAAGTGCAGAAGAGCACATATGGTGAGCCACATTTCATATAAGAAAACTCAAATAGGTCCTGCTTAGCAGTACAAAGACAAACACAGGAAAGATAAATTAGAAGACCAAGCTGGTTACTTACAGGGGTGGGAGGGATTTGGGAGGAAGCTTCACTTCTCTGAGTAGACCTTTTTATGTAGTA